>CM021105.1:586343281-586397322 GCA_007115665.2 Sequoiadendron giganteum
ATGGAAAAAATCATACCAAAGTATGCATTGCAGTCATATATTCATCTGAATCACATGAAGGAGATCATTTTGATCAGCATGAGGTTGCCATGGTTGATGAATCGGTTGTTCAAGTAGCAACTAGTAAGGAGAATTCAATATTTGACTGATCGAGGGGATGTACCATAAGACATATTTCTTGGTTGGAGGCCAATGGGAAGATAGAGGCTCCACTTGTACGTGAGTGTGAAGATAAACTTGAGAATGCAACTAAAGATGTGTTTGTATATGCACAAGAGTAATCTGAATTCAAGATTCATTTTGGAGCAGCAGTATATCTGATATATTTTTAGAGGTAGCTGAACATGTTCATCTCTTTCAAGAAACAGTGCCTCAACTTCATATGCATGTAGCTAGTAATGATCATGTAAGGAATTGCAAGTTGTTGAAGAAAGGAAGCTATTTTGTTGAACCTGTGAACGATTTCATTTGAGAAGATTTCATTGATGGCTAGTTTTAATTAGGTAGGTTTTTACCTTTTCAATTAGTGCATGTGCATAAGTTTGCGCCTTGTTTTCATAGATTTTATCTGTGTTAGTCATTTTCAACTTTTTTGCCCAATGGATGGATAAAGGAACTTGAATTTTGGATTTCTTCTCCCTTCATTCGTTTCAAAGGACGATTGAAGGAAGATCCCTAGCAGGATCCAGTTGTTATCATGGAATCTAGTAGCACTCAATCCACATATAACCCCCTATGAAACTTGTCCATTTAATAGGTTCATGATTTTCAAGCATGCAAAATGAGGTGAATTTCAATCCACGTCAAAGTGTGTTCCAAATTCTACAATTGTTCATTTGAGTATTCCTTTGCATCTTTCTATTGAAGACCTTCGAAACAAATATCTTCGTGGTCTAGATGTCAATACTTAGTCAAAATTGTGGAAAGTGTAGGAGTGGCAAAAAACAACGCTCCTACATATTTTTGAAATTTTTTCTAAGTGTCAAGTGCACAAGTGCTAAAAATCAGCGCTTGTGCATTTTTCCCAAAGTTAGTTTTTGATGCACAAGTGCTAATTTTTAGCGCTTGTGGTCTTTTTCTCTTGACTTAGTCAAAAATGACCAGGGTGGTGATTTTTGACTAAAGTGCACTTTTCCTAGTTTTTCAAATTAAGGCATAAGCACTGATTTTTAGTGCTCATGCACTTTTTCCGCATACTTAGTAAAAAATGACCAGGGCAGTGATTTTTGGCTCAAGTGCACTTTTCCTAGTTTTTCAAATTAAGGCAAAAGCGTTGATTTTTAGTGCTTGTGCACTTTTACCCCACAGTCAAAAATGACCAAGGCGGTGTTTTTTGACTCAAGTGCACTTTTCCCAGTTTTTAAAATTAAGGCATAAGCACTAATTTTTAGCGCTTGTGCACTTTTTCCCCATACTTAGTCAAAAATGACTAGAGCGGTGATTTTTGACTCAAGTGTACGTTTCCGATTTTTTCAAATTAAGGCATATGTGACGAGTATAGAATAAGTCCACTATTTTTACCTTATAATTTCCTTTTTATCTGTGTCTTTTTTCCCTATTCCTGTCGCCATTTGTTGAAGGAACCTTAATATTTTAATAAAATAGGGAAAAGAAATTGGGATTAATAAATTATTGAAAATCAAGATAAATCTAATCTTTTTGTGTCCAAATGGCAGGAGATAGTTCGAAAGGGAGTTGAAGATTGTTACAAATGGAAGGACCTCAAGAAATTGATGGACTGAAATTGGCAAGATTTTGTTAAGACTTGTTATTTTAGTTAAGTTGTTTTGATTTAGTGTTAAAAGTGGCATGCGACCTTTTACTGATTTTAGACTCTTGTTCTTCTTGTTTGTGAGTGGCTGATAGGCTGAACGAACAAACAAACCTATCTATTTTTTATAGTATGATTGACATATATATACATGTATGCATGATCAAAACAAGGGGATATAATATATAGTTAAAAATTAGACTTATGTGATAAAACATCTGTGTTTTATTCTATCTTTATAATTTTGTTGAATGAGAACTAGCATGCAAAAGATTCATGTTTGTGAGCTCCATCATTTTATAACTGGTGAAGGCAGAGCCCACTTCCTCGGTTGTTGGTGATCTCAGTATTAGATTTATATGTGTGGTAATGTATGTTTTATAGTTATTTGATTAATTTGATTTTTGTGTTATTCGATTGATTCTCAATTTTGTAGTGTTCATTTTTTGCATCTGTGTGATTCATTTCCACAAGCATGTTAGTTTATATTAATTTTTGTTGTTTTGATCTTTATTGATTCATTCAACATTTGTTGGTGTGTATGCTTCATTGAATTAGCTATTACCAGTGTTAAGAACAGTTTGGTACTATAGGACAGAGTTATAAAGAGTTGAACATGGAATAATTAAATAATCTATTACACAATCAATACCTTTGATTTTGTTTATGTTATATTCTTTATTCTACTTCATAGAGTTTCAATTTTGTTTTGTTGTATGTCAGTAATCGTTTTTTTTTTGTAGAATTATTTCTTTACGGGTTCCTGTCACATTTGTGACAAGAAGTCTACCAATTGGAATTCTATTTAAATATAGGTTACCTTAGTTTGCATTCATCAACCCTTGGTTTATTAATTGCAGCTCTTTGAAATATTGCCATGACACGGTTCAAAATCCTACATTCCCGGATTGACACTTTAGGATAAACTAAGGAAACCATTTCCAAGATTTTAAATCAAACCTATCTTAAAATTGAATTAAGACCACAATTTAGTCCAATCATTTTGGCGTTGTTTGTGGGGAACGGTGTTAAAGACCTGCATTTTCAGTAAACTAAGTTAGGAACATTGTGTTAAGGAGAAATTCCACACAATTGTTTGGGTAATTATCCTTAGTTTTCTTTGCCATAGGTCATTTAGGTGCATGAATCATAATAGAGATAGTAGGGGAAGATTCATTAGGAAAGAGAAAGGAAGTAATTCACAACCCGAAAAACCCAAAAATAAGTCAACACCATCCATTGAGAATCCACAACCTAAAGAATTGCAAGATAAGTCAAAATAATTTATTGAGGAAGGTAACTCAACTCGGCAGGAAGTGAAAGCTAAATTTCCTTTATTAGAATTACCTGAACCTGATCTAGAGAAGTTTTCTATTGAGACCACTATTTTCCAAACACCTACAAATACCCAACCAAGTTCTTGCAAAATATTATGCAAAAAGGTTGAACAATTTCTCAAAGAATCTTACGAGGAAGAAGTTGGTCCATTCTCTAAAGAAGGTCACAAGCCATTCGAAACCTATTTTACTCCTTGGGAATTTTAAGTTATGGATCCTGAAAACAACAACAACAATCATAATAGGGGATTAGCCAACAATAATCCGGTTACTTTCAAATTTCCAATCACAAATCTCAGGAGAGATGCCCCCATAAAAAATATTCCCCACTCTGCTTTGCCCATTTTTTGTGGTCTTTCAGTAGAAGATCCTGACATGTTTTTGTTTGAATTTGATGTGTTGTGGAACTGTTATGACTACCAAAATGACGCACATAAACTCAAACTATTTCTAGCTACATTGAAGGATGTTGCTTTGTGATGGTTTATGAATCTTTGGATCATCAAAATGTGGGAAGTCATGAAGGAACTATTTTTGAACAAGTATCAAGAATATTGCAAAATAAAGGAGGTTTGGGATGAGATTTTCCGCATGATTCAAAAAGAAGAAGAGTTTATAGAAGACTACCTTGAACGTTTTATGTTTAGTCATCAATGGTCTCATCAAGAGGAACTAAATGATGATACCATTAAAATGTTATTTCTTAGTGGAATAAGAGATGATGTTATGGAAGCATTAAATTTAATAGGAAAAGGAAATATCTCGAAAATAGAATTTACTAATATTTGTGATATTTGTAGAAACTATTCAAGGTCACAACATTCGGGAAGGAGCTATCCAAGTAAACCTTATACCACAAATAATATGGCAGGTATCACAAAGAGGGAAATAGGAAATTTACTTGAAGACCTTAAAGCAGATTTGCTAAATCATATGGAGAAATAGATAGACACTCTTTACAACTGTAGGAAGCAAGAAGAAGCTGAGAAGGCTTTAGCTGTGTTTTGTCCAACATGTCCCAAAAATCATAGTAGTGAGGACTTCCCATACATTAGGAAAAAAATTTCATCCCTAGAAGAGTTTAGTAGGACCTCCACGTTGAAACCTTATCCTACAAGTATGCCCGAAATGGAATATTCTGAGGAACTTGTCTATTACATGGCCTCTAGGTGATCTTTTCCACCACAGGAAATGCAACAAAGTATGATGAATGATTATCTTGTTTTAGGACCTAGTCAGTCCAATTCCTATCAATCAGGATGGAATGGGGGTTGGCAACAACCTCCATACCCTCAATGGATGCCACAGTATCCATATACTTCATAGTCGTGGCAACAAGCATGGAGGCCACAATCGCCACAACCATCAACTTATCAACAAGAACCATTCAAATTTCCACCACCTTCTATGGTTAACCGATACGAACAGTCACAACAAATTCTTCCAGGTTTTCTATCTTTGACTGCTCAACCCATAAGTCCAACAAATCATCCACTACAGCCACCAAGACCTACATCTATGCCAACCCAACCAAATCCTAACCCCAATAATAAGGCGACTCAGCTATTGTATAACAATGAGACAATAGGTTACTCCACCTATCCCATAAACACATTAGAGATAGATGGAGTTTAGTTGAGGTAAGGAAGGGCTCTTTTGGGGCCCACTATTACGGAAATCAATGATGAATCAAAACCAAAACCAATTAAGGAACCTCCTTTTCCCAAAAGATTTCAACTTGAGCCAATACAAAGGGAGGATTCTCAAATTGAATTTGATTTTGTTAATGAATTATGCAATGTTAACTTCAAAATTCCTTTGTTGCAGGCCATCAAGGATATTCTTGTCTACAGAAAAACAATTCGTGAACTCTGTACCTAGAAGCAGAAAAAGAAGCAAGATTCGAAAACTATTCAAGCCATCAGACAATTGGCAGATCTTATGCTTGGAAATATAACGATTCCAAAATATTTTGATCTAGGGAGTTCTGTAATTAAGGTAACAATTGCAAAATTAAGTATTCCTAATACCCTTGTGGATTTGGGTGCTGCAATTAATGTAATGATAAATGAAACAAAGGAAAATTTGTCATTGGAAGGACTTAGGCCTAATCCTATAACTATTCAAATGGCAGATAGATCTTTGGTTAAGCCTAAAGGTGTAATTGAGGATGTAATTCTTTCTATTGATTCATGGGAATACCCGACTGACTTTGTGATTTTTCAGCCAAAGATTAAATTGGGGGGATACCCCCTAATTTTGGGATGACCTTGGTTAGTAGCTATGGATGCCTTTATTAATTGTTGATCAGGAAACATGGTCATTTCTAATGGCAAGAACAAGAAACAATTGACTCTATACCCGCCAGCACAATCTTTATTGGAAACAAAGGACCCAGTTTGGATTGATAGTGACTTGGATGAGTCATTGCCAATTCTAACAATTGATAAAGCCCTAGATATGGAGGAACCTACTGAGGATAATGTTCTTGTTAATTTTCTTTTAAATAGTTATACATCTAATGAATTTTTTGAAAGTATGGTCCTTCATTCAGGTATAAATATTCAATGTCCTTTGGAAATTTTCCATTGGTTGGTAGTTCACAATCTGTTCAACACTTTATCACATTGCATTTATTGCTACGTCATAATTGCTTGTACAATTCATTTTTATTTTCTGATAGGCCACCCATTTTGCAAGCCTTATCCATTATCTCACCCGTACAATCTGAAGCTATGGAAATTTTGCCTAATCGTACACTCAACATTAATCCACAACTAAGCCCTGAACAAATCCAGCACCTCATTGCCATGCTTAGAACAAACAAAGATGCATTTTCTTGGGAATACAAGGATATGCATGGCATTCATCTTGATACCTGTACCCACCGTATCTACATTGAAGAAGGTAAGAAATTATTTTCTTTTATGGATGGATTCAGCGGATACAATCAGATTTGGATCGCAACAGAAGATCAAGAAAAAACTACTTTCACTTGTCCTTGGGGGAATTTTTCTTATAGAGTCTTGCCATTTGGCTTATGTAATTCTCCTGCTACTTTTCAATGGCTAGTGTTAATTATTTTTGCGGATCTTGTCAATGACTATGTTGAGGTATATATGGATGATTTTACTATTCATGGTGATACTTATGAGGAGGCCGAGACAAATTTACAAAAATTACTTAAACGTTGTATAGATACCAATTTATCGTTAAGTCATGAAAAATGCCATATACTTATGACTGAAGGAATTGTGCTTGGCCATTACATCTCCTCTAAATGCATACACATGGATCCTAAAAAGATCCAAATTATCCAAGACTTTCCCACACCTTCTAGTCAAAAATATTTTCGTATTTTTCTTGGTCGTGCAAGGTATTACTAGAGATTTATTCAAAATTTCAGTAAAATTGCTTCTCCTTTATTTGCTTTGCTTGCTAAGGATGTTATTTTCTCCTAGACACTTGAGTGTAAGGAATCCTTTGAGGCCATAAAAACAAAGCTTGTAACCACACCAGTTTTACAAGGTCCAAATTGGGAATAATCATTTCATATTAATATAAATGATTCAGATTGCTCGATGGGAGTTGTGCTTGGACAAAAAGAGGATAATATCTTCTACTCGATTTACTGCATCAACAAGAATTTCACAGGGGCTGAGGTAAATTACATGGAACTAGAAATTAATTATTAGTTGTTGTATATGCAATTAATAAATTTTGACATTATATTATTGGTTATAAAGTGTTCGTCCACATAGATCATTCGACAATTTGGTTTTTAATGAATAAACCTGTGGTAACTGGTAGAGTAATTAGATGGTTTCTTTTACTCCAGGAATTTGATATAACTATACTTGATAATTTTGGTCGAGAAAATGTGGTTGCATAATTTTTGTCCAAGTTACAACACTCAGACACCAAACTGTCTCCAGTCAATGATGCATTTCTGGATGAGCACCTCTTTGCCATATCCGCAAAGAGCCCATGGTTTGCTAGCATTGCAAACTATCTAGTCACATGTAGGTTTCCACCATACTTCTCTCTGCGAGAACGACGAAAGTTAGTTGGGCTTAGTGGACAAGATGCTTGGATCAATGGATTACTCTTCCACACTAGCATCGATAATATCATGCAACGTTGTGTATCCGGAGATGATTTCTTCGATATACTTCATGAATGTCATACAAATCCATGTGGGGGAAACTTTCTTGCTCAAAGAATTGCCCAAAAGATTCTCAATGCAGGTTACTATTGGCCTAACACAAGAGGGATTCAACAAAGGCTATTGTTCATGGGTTGGATATCACAATTACAATGGAAAGCATTGCAGAATTTTATGGACTTCCATTGAGCGGAAAACAATATTTTCCAAAGAATTCTAAGTAGTCCATAGAGTTACAACTGACAGAAAATTTTTTTTGCAAAGAGGAGAATCTGTAGAAATGGTTTATGGGCAAGGTACCAAGCTACAATCTTTACCAAGGCTTTGGAGAGAAGTTGCCAGGTACATAATTCAATATATTACTTGTGAAGGTAGATTTCAGTATGTTTTTGCTCAAAATTCCATATTAATGTTGCATTTACGACAAGGGTTGTTGATTAAAATCTCATACTTTTTGTAACGAGCCTTGCAATGAATGTCTAAAATAGTATGAAGCGACAAACCACATTGTATGTCTCACCATGGCTTAATAAAACTTTTGGTAGTTGAGGAATTAAATTTGTTGACTCCTCCTGGTTATTGGGATTCATTTGTTCATTCTCAAGACTACGAGGATACTGGACCCTCTGAGGAAGAGGAATCTTCCACATAGGGTTCCTTCGAAGACAACTCTTCAGATGAAGAGTGTGGTTCTGATAAAAAACCTAAGAAAGCCAGTGACAAGAAAACTAAGGGAATCTCTGGTGAGTCTTTCGTACAAACCCCAAGACCTGGAAAGAGAACAACCAGAAGTGCCACAAAGAGAGATGCCTCAAAATCCAACAAGTCAAAACCCTCATTTTTTAGTGAGGAAAGATGTCAGAAAAATAAATCCTTGGAGACAACACCCACTGGTCAATCTAGTGATAGGAAGGGAAAACAAAAGTTAGATGCTTTGACTAAGTTAGATAACTTGGCCCAGGTAGCTGGTAATGTGTTGGGGTATGAGGAAATATAGGTCTTATCTGAAGTCCCAGGGAAGCAGGGAAAATTTCGCAAATAATTTAGTAGGGAAAAATGTTAGAGGGAAAAATAATAGAAATCCTAACAACAAGCCAATGAATCTCCAGAAGATTCACCCAGTATTGACTTGGAGAATGATCTAGCTAGAAGTCAGCTAGAACAAATAGAAGATGCTAGGGTTTTGACATCACCAAAAATAAATCAAGAACAAGAAGTTGAAAAAGAGGTAGCCCCAGAAAATGAAGTACAGGTTCTAGAGGAACCAATGGATAGTATTGATAATAACCCTCAAAAACATGTTTTGGAGAAGACATTGCCCATGAAGACCAATATTTACCATCTGGTTTTGACCCACAGGAGGAAGAAAAGATGGATGAAATGGTTGAGGATGTGAATGTGAGTTTTCAGACTGGAAGTCTTGAAGCTGAAGAAGAATTTGAGAAGGAAGACCCTCCTTTAAGTATGATAGAAAAATAATTATAGGATCTAAACAAGGAATTGACCAAAGTACAGGTAGAAAACCAAACTTTGCATGGCTTGCTCCAAGAAGATCATTCTACTGTCAATTCTCAAGTGAAGGAAATAGGGGAACTCAGGGTTGAACTTGATAGAATAACAGCTTCGCAAATGTCTATCTAGGAATATGAACAAAAGGTTCAGGCAATACGGCAACAGTGGATTGATGAATTCAAGGGAACCTTGCAGAAACTCACAACTCTACCGGGTTTGTAACCTTTGCATAGGGACATACAAAATGTCCAGCTGGGGGGAAATGATGAGTATAGAATAATTCTACCATTTTTACCTTATAATTTCATTTTTATCTGTGTCCCTGTCCCTATTCCTCTTGCCATTTGCTAAAAGAACCTTAATATTTAATAAAATAGGGAAAAGAAATTGGGATTAATAAATTACTGACAATCATGATAAATCTGATCGTTTTGTGTTGAAATGGTAGGAGACATTTTTAAAGGGAGTTGAAGGTTGTTACAAATGAAAGGACCTCATGAAATTGATGGAGTGAAATCGGCAAGATTTTGTTAAGACTTGTTATTTTAGTTAGGTTGTTTTGATTTAGTGTTAAAAGTGGTTTGCGGCCTTTTATCAATTTTAGACTCTTGTTTGTGAGTGGTCGATAGGCCAAACGAAAAAAAAAACCTATTTGATGTTTATATTATATCGATATATATATATATATATGTATGCATGATAGAAACAACGGGATATAATATATAGTTAAAAATCAGACTTGTGTGATACAAGATCTGCATTTTATTTTGTCTCTGTAATTCTATTTTTGAAAAGTTAAGCAACATTTACATGGCATTGTACCCTTCACAATGAGCCACTAGGGCCAAAAAGGAACAATTTTAAACAACAAACATTAAGGAAACAAAAATCAGAAACAACCCACAAGTAGCATAGAGGCTGTAGAGAGGCAGCCGACAAACAACAATAGGAAGCAGCTAACTGGCATTGTCCCAGTTTTTAATCAGGAGGTCCACTACCTCATCACCCACCCACTCTTTGTTCTCCTGACTATTATTTCTCTCCAACTACTCCTTTGTAGCATTAGATAGAGTGCTTGTGACAAAGTGGCCCAACTTCAGGGTGAGGCAGGTCAACCCCCGGAACCTTTTGTCGAGCATGTCCATTCTCTTCACTACATCACAAGGCTCCTCCCCAATGTCCATGGTCTCTTGGACCTCTCCAAGATCTTCAACCAGGGGATGCGTAGAGTGAGAGGTGGAGCCATCAATAGGAACCTTGTTGTCCTCAAGAGTAAATTGGGCCCCCCCCACATTTTCTTCCTCATCATCTTCAGTTTCTTCTTCCTTGTACCCTTTTCTGTTAGACTGCTCCTCCTCTGAATCTTCAATAATCAACATATTTTTTATATTCTTAGCAAGCCTCTCAGATATCCTTCTGGAATTTTCCCCACCAGTCATCTCAGTGGTCCCCTCAACTGTGTCACCTTTGGAGTCTTTCCTTATAGCATTCTTACCCTTTCCATCCTTAGCAATTGGGGCCGACATTCCTTTATCCTTTCCTTTTTTTGCAGTGGTGGCCTTGCAGGATGAGTCTGCTTGAGTGGATTTCAATTCATAGAGACCCTTCGTCGCACTAGCATCAAACTTACCCAAACCGCCCTTAAGCTTCTTGGTGGTTATCTTGGCTTTGGGATTCCCTGTAGTGCCCGTATTGGATTTTCGAGGAGGGATTTTAGACTCGGTCGGGGAAATATTCACAGTCAACAGGGGTTCAATGTTCTCAATGTGAACAACCATAATAGCTTTAGGAGGACAAAGGTCTAGATGAAAGTGATAAAGTCTCAGAATGAGCCCCTAATGGAGCGGGATCGGCGAGAGATCATTGAGGTTAAGGCTAGTTCACTCTTTGCATTTTTCGACCAAGTTTTCCAAGTCCATTAAAAGAAAGAATGGGAAACTAAGCAACATATTGTGTCTTAAATGATTTAACAGGGGGAAGTGATAAAAAAAGTAGGTTTTAAACCTGCCTTCCAAGGTGATGTACTTCATCAACGCCAGGCACACCTAATTCGAGGGCTTCAGGAGAGCATCTCTCTCAAAACCCAACTGGTTCCGCATCAGGGCCTCCTCACCTCTAAAAAAAGCTTGTAATTCTATTGAATGAGAACTAGCATGGAATAGATTCATGTTTGTGAGCTTGATCATTCAATAACTAGTGAAGGCAGGGCCCACTTCCTCAATTTTTGGTGATCTGAGTTTTAGATTTATATGTGTGGTAATGTATTTTTTATAGTTATTTCATTAATTTGATTTCTGTGTTATTTGATTGATTCTCATTTTTGTAGTGTTCATTTTCTCATCTGTGTGATTCATTTCCACAAGCATGTTAGTTTATATTAATTCTTGTCATTCTGATCTTTATTGATTCATTCAACTTTTGTTGGTGTGCATGCTTCATCGAATTAGCTATTGCCAGTGTTAAGAATGATTTGGTACTGTAGGACAAAGTTATAAAGAGCTAAATGTGGAATAATTAAAAAATATATTACACAATCAATACCTTTGATTTTTTTTATTTTATATTCTTTATTCTGACTCATAGAGTTTCAATTTTTTTCTGTTTTATGTTAGTAATCCTTTTTTTTTTGCAAAATTATTTCTTTACAGGTTCCTATCACATTTGTGACAAGAAGTATGCCAATTGGAATTCTATTTAATTACAGGTTACACTAGTTTTCATTCATCAACCCTTGGTTTATTAATTGCAGCTCTTCAGCATATTGCCACAACATGGTTCAAAACCCTACATTCCCGGATTGACACTTTAGGATAAACTAAGGAAACCATTTCCAAGAGTTTAAATCAAACCTATCTTAAAAGTGAGTTAGGACCACACTTTAGTCCAATCAATAAACACTAATTTTTTAAATTAAGGCATACGCCCTGATTTTTAGCGCTTTTGCTCTTTGTCCCCATACTTAGTCAAAAATAACCAAGGCGATGATTTTTGACTCAAGTGCAATTTTCCCAATTTTTCAAATTAAGGCATGGATGTTGAAATTGGCCTCTCATGCACTTTTCCCAATTTTTCACAAGTGTGAGACAATGTGTCAGGGCGTTGATTTCCAATGCCTTAACACATTTGACAATTTTACATCTTAGACATGTAAGGGCACCGATTTTCAATGCCCTTGCACCTGAAATCATTTCTCCAAGTGTAGGAGCGCTAATTTTCAACGCACCTTGACACATTTAAAATTTTTTCATGTTAGACATGTAAGGACGCTCCTACACATTTGGCAATTTTTCCTTAAATGTTTTCAAACTGCTTCGTTTTTGCTACGGACCCCGTTTCTTCGCTCCCGCATCATTTTCCATGCCTAGTTGCTCTGTTCATGCATGCTCAACATCATTTGCTCGTTTCACGCTTCCTGATGCTACTTTTTTTCCAATGCTTGTTAATTCACCATCCTTGTATTTTCTCTCCAAATATCGTCAAGTGATCATCAAGGTGACATCTTTGATCCAGTTGCTTCTAGATGACAACCAAGAAACCTCCATTGTCTTCCAAAAAAGAAGGAAAGATGAAATACAAGTATCAGGGTGTCTTTCCGCCAACTATGGTGATCTCAAAGGTGGATGAAATTAAAGACACTGAGATTGGTCATCATGACCTACAAGATTTTGTATACATAATCCTTCAAGCATCGAATCTATGAGATCAAATCTCTTATCAAAGATCTTCACCATATACAAGAAGATATCAAAGGACATCGTGCTATACTAGAGAAGGGAATCAAGGAGCTGCCAAGAAACCTTCTTGAAGAACCATATTTTTCTTCCAACCAGTGAACTTTCCAGAATCTACAAGGAATTCGTTATGCAACAAGTGGAGGATGCCAATTTTTCCAAACCCTCCATACATCTCATTTGTGATATATGGTTGACCATTGATAATCTTAACACACATCTTCACAAGTGCAAGAAAATTAATTCATCCACTAGAAGGTCAATGATAAGAAGTCACACCCTTGTGGATTACACAGTCGGCCTAAATGATACATTCATACAGGAGACCAAGAAGAATTATGAAGACTTTCGCACCCAAAGCAAGGAACCATAAAGATTTTTTATCTCCAATGTTGAATTTTTTTATGCTTTCCTTTATGCATCTTGTAAATATTTTTTGACATCTAAATATCTTTTTGTCAAATATAATTACACCGAAAATATGAGATGTAATTTCACAGAGATGAATTACATGTTGACTTAGTGAAAGTTAGGGTTTCCTATTTTTACTCAACTAATTTCCTAAATTAGCTCTTCCCTCTTTTCTATAAATAATAGATATTTCTATTGTAATTTTTACCTTTAGTATTTTGTAACGAAGTGCTACCCTTTTGTGAAAAAAACATTGAGACTTTGTGTTCAATTTTATGAATCGAAATTTGATCAATAAAGAAGGAATTTTCATACTAGACTTTGTGTTGGAATCAATTATATTTTGGTTTGAATAAGATTGGTGGTGATTAGTAGATGAGATCTTAAGGGCTTCACATAAATTTATGTAAACTATGTTGCATTCTTTATTTGGACTTACGTTTACTTTTGGTTAACTATTGTTGAATGATCTACAAGACTTTGTGCTTGTAATCATTCATGTTGTTCGTGGTATTGTTGTATCTAGAAGACTTTGTGCTTCTAATACTATAAATAGTACATCTATCATAGATCCATCGGTGAAAAAGCTACGGAATGAGTTTGTGCTTTTGTGAGCTTTCCTTTTTCCTTTCTATTATTATTATCATCATACCTGGTATCTCTACGCTTTTCTTTGATAAGATAGAGGTATTGGCATTACCTCTTATTTTTAGTTTAAGGTTACTTTGAATCAAAACTATCAACTATGAAGCATTGTAAAACTTCTTCTCTAAAAAAGTAGAGAAGCATGTATGTAACACACACACCCCATTTTGTAGTTGTAGTGTACATCTTGTGAATATTTAGTTAGTTTTATTTAGCTTCTGAAAGCAATAAGAAGCGTGCCTCCCCTTTCTGAGAGGAGAGATTATATCTCACATAGCTATGGTTGAAATCTAGGTTGTGTAATCTATTGAAAAGATGATTATGTAATTTTCACTCAACAAATTACATTAAAGAAAAAGTATAAAGGAGAAAATTGAATGTGTATGGGATTGAGATAGCCAAATCTCTAACCCTTAAGATGTGCTAAATTAGTTTAGCCTCTTTTATAAAAATATTTTTTCCTTATAAGACGAAGGTGACCACTCACTTAAAGCTAGGAATTATTATAAAAAATTGATTCCAAAGTTAATTAAAGAAGAAATGATCCTCACTTTGAGAAAATAAATAACAAAAGATGAAATTGAACTCACAATTCAAGCTTTTAGCAATGGTAAATCTCCAAGCCTTGATGGAGTCCCTGTTGAATTTTATAAAAATAATATAAACTAGATATCTAGAGTTATTGTTTATATAATGAAGATATAGCTAAAGTCTCTTTAGGCAAAGAGATAAAAAAGGGTATAATAAAATTAATTCCAAAATATGGGGACACAAACTTGATAAAAACTAGAGGCCAATAACTCTCCTCAATGTGTCTTACAAGAAGCTTGCAAAAAGATAGCATTAAGATTGAGATATATTCTCCATTTATTTATACAATACAAACAATCTGGCTTCATTAAAGGGAGGTTATCCTTGAAAAACTTATCATAAGCTGGAAAGCAATGGATAGGTGAGAACCATCAATTAAAATTTTGGCATGATTCTCTTAGACTTTGAACAGGCATACGATAGAATTGAGTAGCCCTTCTTGATAGAGGCCCTTGTGGCTTTGGGTTCCCCAAGGAATTTTGTAAAATGGAGAACACTCTACTACAATATATAAATGCACAAATTTATGTGAATGGGAACTTGTCCCAACCAATCTCCCTCCAAAGGTCAATAAGACAAGGATACCCTCTAGCCACTGCTTTATTTGTGATTGCTTTTGAGGCCATTTACTACATCGTTAGAGATGACTCAGGTGTTCCCAAAGTTAAAGGTTTAAATATCCATAACAATAAAGAGTTAATTAACATCCACTTTGTGGATGATATTGCTATGTTTGTAGACTTAGATAGAGAAAAGATAGATTGCCTAATCTATAAATTAAACCTCTTATGTGAGGCTTTTGGTACAAATATATCTAGAAACAAGTCAACAATGTTGAGCTAGAATGACACCCCACTAGATTGGTTTAACAGATATTAAATTCAATGGGGGACCTAAATAAGAAAATAAAATACCTGGGTATCCCATTTTCTATTAGCCCTAACTTAAAATAAATGTGGAATTGAATCAAAGACTAAAATTGAAAACAAAATTGATCATTGGAATAAACTATACTTATCCCTGGCTGGGAGAATCCAAGTGTGCCAAAAAATTCTCTCATCATATAAAATTTACTATTCCTCAACATGGTTATTTAATATTTTTTTATTATAGGAAAACAAAGTTTTGAAGGGCCCTTGAAACCCTTTACAACATAAGTTGTTGCTGCATCATATAATCAAAACAAGAAAAAGCAACCAAAAAACAACAAACAGAGAGCCAGAAAAAGGCACCAGAAATAGAAGCAAACTAAAGATTTTTCAGAATGTTCGCAGATTCAAGATCACTGTCAATAATTTTTTGATTGGCATTCATAACCTCCACCATTTCATCATTAGGAACACCTTTCTTATCATTAAGCTTAATCATGTTGTGAGTACGAGTAGAAGGACCATATTCATTAGTGGTTTTATGTTGCACCTCACCTTCAGTTGTCAAGTCTTTAGATCTAGAGTTGTTCCCCAACCACTTCCTTGCCTTCTTATTCAGAAGACACAAACTAGAAGCATCATTGCACATGGAATGTTTTCTAACCTGCACAACATTCTTTAAGTTTCCCTCCAAAATAGAAAAAAATTGCTCATAAGATATCTTCATTTTGAGAATTTCATCGACAACCATCTTAAGAGTATCAAACAACTTATGGAATTCAGCTTGAACCTTATCAATTTGAGCCTGCATAATTAGCCCCTTGAAGAGGGGGCCTCATTTGCATTAATGCAAGCCACTCTAACACAGACATTAGTAGAATTAATCTCATGAAAAACCGACTTAAAAAGCTTTAAAAAATATAGGGAGTGATCCTTAACCAGGCTGAGATAATCATGCATGATCTCCCTCCTAAAATTAAAACCATCTTTGTCACAAGTATAATCTTCCTTAGAGTCTTCACTAGATGAAGCATTCTTCAAAGTTTCCTTCCCTTTTTGAGCAAAAATCATCACCCCTTTATCCACATTCCAATCCAGCACTTGGTTCTCCATAATAGGCACACTACCAAGAAACCCCTACTGCTCAACCCTCTCTAAATTCCTTGGAGAGCTATTCCTCTACTACACCTTTTTTTTTTGCATATTAAAAATAAGGCAGACCCCCGACTAGCCCTTATTGGTTGTAACCTCCTTGCTCAAGTTCTCCATCGCATGCCCCTTCAACTTCTTACCACTTGAACCTTTCCTAGGATTATAATTTTTAGGATTTAGGTGCCATAAACCTTGTAAATCCTTTAATTAATTATTCTCCTAAATTGTTTTGTACATTTACCCATAAGAGGTGAAACCGTTTGACCAACGGTGGTGAAAGAGACAATGTAAATGCAGTGTTACCATGGCCTCCACCTCTACTCAAGATATTGAGAATTTCAATGGTATTGGTTACGAGATGTAGATGTTGAAAGTGAAAGATCTCCTTGAGGAGAGAGATCAATGGTTACCAGTTTCAGTTGATACCAAGCCATCTACTTCAACGTTATCAAATAAATATTGGAAGAAGTTAGACTAGAAGGCTTGAGGGACCATTCAGTTGTGTCTCACTGACTCTGTCCTCCCGAATGTTTCTTCAGAAGACACGACATACAAGATTTGGAGGAAGATAGGTGAAATCTACCAAACTAAGGGTTTGTTTAACAAGTTGTATCTCAAAAGGTGTTTATATTCATTAAAGATGAAGGATGGTGATTCTATTGTTGAAAATTTGAATGCTTTTAATTCGAGTGTAAATCAACTTGCATCTATTGATGTTAAAATAGAAGATGAGGATAAATGCATTTTATTGATTTGCTCTTTGTTGGAATCTTGGGAAAATTTAATTGTTGCTATAACAAGTGGTGGTGCAGAACCTAAGATGGATAATATTATTCTCATACTTATTTCGGAGGAGATGAGGAGAAGGACCATACATAGTGGCTCCCAAGATTCCTTACATGTGTGAGGTAGGTCCAAGGAGAAAGGGCCTAAAGGGGATAAGAAGAAGGATAAGTCTAAAGGACGATCTAAGACCCCTAGAAAGAGCAGAGTGAAGTGTTGGAACTATGGTAAATGGGGACATGTGAAGAATGAATGTAGAAACAAGAAAAGGAATGTAGATTTCTCCATGGAAAAGTCCTCTGATAATGGTGATTCTGATGCTTTGATTATTTCAGCTAACATGGTTTGAAATGATGCTTGGCTTATTGATTCAGGTGCTTCCTTCCATATGACTCCTCCTAATCATTGGTTTTCTACATACAAAGAATATGATGGAGGAGAGGTCTTCATGGGTGATGATAGCTCTCAAAAGATTATCAGTAAAAGAAAGGTAAATTTGTGTTTTAGTGGTGGGAGGGTTAAAATCATTCATGATGTTTTTCACATTCCAGGACTTAAAAAAATTTTAATTTTGGTTTCCAAGCTGAATGATAATAGAATGCATGTGACATTTGACAAGTCTGGTTGCAGGATGGTAAGGGGAAGTTTGGTGGTTGCTAAAGGATTTCAGACAGGGAATTTGTTTACACTACATGCCTCTACTTTTTGTAACTAGCACTGAAAATGCATGTATGTTGTGGCACCATAGAATGGGTCACATTGGTAAAAAAGGTCTTAGGACCATACTTGATAAGAAAACAACAAATGGTATTTCGGATTATTCTATTGGTAAAAATGATTTTTGTGAGGATTGTGTGTTTGGTAAAACAATAGATCATCATTTCCTAAAGGAACTAATAAAGCTAATGGATTGTTAGAACTAATTCGTTCAAATGTATGCGGTCTAGTGGATACAAATTTTTTGGGTAGATCTTGTTATTATGTTTCCTTCATTGATGATTACTCGAGATATACTTGGATATATTTTATGCATACAAAATCTGAAGTTTTCAAAAAATTTAAGGAATTTAAGGCATTAGTTGAAAATAAAACAAATTATAACATAAAAGTATTGAGATCTGACAATGGGCGTGAATATTGCTCTAAGGAATTTGATGAGTTTTGCAAATATGCAGGAATTTTTAGCCAAAAAACTACACCTTACACACCAAAACAAAATGGGGTAGCAGAAAGAATGAACCATACATTAATGGAAAGAGCCAGGAGCATGTTAAGTAGTGCTAAGTTAGATAAATGCTTTTGGGCAAAATTGCGGTACTGCTTGTTATTTAATTAATAGATCTCCTTGTAAAGCTCTTGTTGATAAAAACACCTTATGAAATGTGGTTGGGTAAAAATCCTTCAGTTTCACATTTAAGCGTCTTTGGTTGTGAGGCTTTTGTATGTGCCTAAAGAGAAGTGATCTAAATTGGATCCCAAATCTCAGAAATGCATCTTTGTAGGTTATGGTGAAAATATTAAAGGTTATAAACTTTGGAATCCACTAACACGAAAGATGATATTTTTTAGAGATGTAATTTTCAGGGAATTTAGAGCTAACTCTAAAGATGAGAAACCAAAGGAAAATTTGCATGAGATTGAGAATTTGGAAGAGGAAGATGAGAGGGATGTTGAACTCAATAGTGAATATGAAATGGATGAATGTGAGGTGAAGTTTTGGAAGTTCGTAGATGGAAAAAGTATGAGAAGAGGTAGATGCAAGAAGAAAATGGAAAACAAAGAAAGGAAAAATAAGAAAATCAGAATGCACAAGGAATGGGATGAGAAGAATAGAAAACAAGAGTAGACAACGAAAACATGGCATGATGACAGAGGCCAAGGAGGTGTAGCAGTCAATGCAGAGATAGACATTGGAGCAACAGTAGCTAAGAGTGAGGAAGGTAATAAATACTAGATGAAGAAGTTGAAGAAATGAAATATGAAGAGAGTACAAAAAATTGCGATAGTGGAAAAGATCTATGGGATCAATATTTGGCAATAGAAAAATAATGGGTGGAGAAGATTGTGGATGAAGAAATGAAGATATATGGGACAACAAAGACTCCTACAATAAAGATTTCAGCAATTGATGTAAGAAAAGGTAAACTTGTTAACATTTCATCTAGAAATTATTTTGAATTCAGTTGTTATGTTTTATGATGGGAAATTTGGGCAAGAGTATGGAGTAATGTAGAAAGTTGTGAATAAAGATGTTGAGTGTTATGATGAGAAAATAATATAAGCAGAGCATGAGATAGTAAGTTCAGATTTGTATAATGATATGAATGATGTTGTTGTTGTGGAAGAGGTGGAAGAGATTGAATACTTATAAATTTTTAATTTCTAGATAGTCATTTGTCTTGTTGATGGGATAAGAAATCATTATAGAAGGATGGAAATTGAAGGTTGTATATTAACGAGTATGAAGAAAGATAGTGAGCAACAACATTGGAGGAATAGGATAATTGTTCCAAAATGATGTTGGAAGAAGAGAAAGAAAAGAAGAGTGAGCAAGAATGATTGGTCAATGATAGAGGCAAATAATTTTCAAAACCTCATGCATAGGAGCACATGCATTCTTTTATCTCCTGGGGAGTTTTGATGTAGGAGGATAGAATTTATTTTCCAAGTTTTTGTTAGCAGTTGATTTTTGGTTTGAAGTGTTGGGTTGAATGATAGGATGTGGGCAGATGGAATTTCATGTCGCTGACTGGTATAAAGAAGGCCGATCAATTGAAGATCGAACATGGTCAGGTCAAAGAACCAAAGGAAGGAGCGAACACAAGAAATAGGAAAAAAAATACAGGTGAGAAGGGAAACAAAGAAGAGTAGAGAAGATTGTTCGAAGAGGAATGAGGAAGATCGAGGAGAACAAAGAGGAGTGACAGAGGATGTTAAACTATGATCGATCTGAAGTAGGCTAAAAGAGGTTATTTTATAAACATTTTGTTCCTGCATAAATACATCAATCAATTATGTTGTTTCTCTGATTCAATTTTTTAGTTCTTCATGGATTTATTAATGAACAATGTAAAGTCTGGTAATTATCGAATATCTTGAAGTCCCCATCACTTGAGGAAGAAGTGTTGTGTATGGGTTTTTTGTCATTGTCTTTGATAGTAAATAGATTGTAGATAGACAATGAATGTTGAATAAAGTTGAGTGTATTTAAAATTTGATTTAGTTATGTGTGAGTTCCTTCCTGACCTACATCACTGATCAAGGAGAAACACAATGGAGTATTAGTTGGACACTTTGGTCAAGATAAGACTATTGCTATTGTTTGTGAGTGTTACTACTAACCATAATTGCAGTAGGATGTAAAGAATTTTGTGTAGAGTTGTAGAATATGTCAAATGGAAAAAAGAATAAGTTAGAACATTGGATTGTATCAACCATTACCTATACTTGAGAGGCCATGTGAGGACACTAGTATGGATTTTTTTCTTGGATTGCCAAGGACACAAAGAGGGTGTGATTCCATATTTGTGGTGGTGGACATATTTTTAAAAATAGCATACTTCATTATGTGGCATAAGACCAGTGACGTTGTTTATGTTGCAGAATTATTTTTCAAAGAGGTGGTGAGACTACATGGCCTACCAAAGAGTATAGTTTCAAATAAAGATAACAAATTTGTTGGTTATTTTTTGAGGATATTATGGAAGAATTTAAAGACATATTTGAAGTTCAATTTTGCACACCATCCATATATATATGGAAAAACAAAGGTGGTCAATAGGAGTTTGGGTAGCTTGTTGAGATGCTTAGTAGGAGACAAACCCAAGGGATGGGATTTGATTTTACCACTAGAAAAAATTACTTATAACAATTTTGTCAACAGGAGCACTGGTAAATCACCATTCCAGATTGTGTATAAGGGTAGTCCAAGAACTATTTTTGAATTAAGAAATATGGATAAGGGTGAGAAGATTAGTTCCTATGCTAAAGATTTTGTTGAGCACCTGACAAATTTACATGAAGAGGTGAAGAAACATATCAATAAGATGAACTCACAATATAAGGCAAAGGAATATCAAAAAAGGAGGTATAAGGAGTACCAGGTAGGAGATGAAGTCATGGTTAATTTGTGAAAGGAAAGGTTTCTAGTTGGTACATACAACAAGTTAAAGATGAAGAAGTTTGGACCATGCAAGATCCTGAAGAAGCATGATTCAAGAAAAGCATATGAGGTAGAGTTTCCTGATGAAATTCATATTTCACCTGTGTTTAACTCTTCAAATTTAATAGAATATCATGAAGGAGGAATTGATGAAGAAATGGTACAAGCAAAATTGAATATTCCAACACCTACTTCAAAAAAGGAGGGGATAGAAGAAATTTTGAATAGTCGTGTGGGTAGAAGCATAAGAAAAGGGCAATAGATAGAGTACTTGGTGAAATGGAGAGGAAGGAATGTTAAAGATTCATCATGGTTGTTTGAGGTTGAGGTTAACTATCTTGGTTTTCCTCTAATTCCTATGAAGTTATAGGGTCACCTTTCAAATTACCTAGGGTATCTGATGCAGGGTATCCAGTGGTGTAGGGGCAATCTTGCATCACCCAAAAAAATGTTTTTTGTTCTTATTTTCTTTAGTTTTTTTGGGTCCCATGATGGCACTTAAGGGGTGGGTGTAAGATAGTTAGAAGCTAGAAAAGGTGAAAAATAGTCACTTATTATTTTTAGTAATTCAGCCTAAATGAGCTCGTATGGACTTGAAAATTTATCCCAAGGAGTGGAACTGAAAAATATTTATGGTGGCAAAAGAATCATCTCAATATCCTGTACCATTTGGAAGATATTAAAATTTTGATATCGAGAAATTTCTCCAATGCAAATTCAAATTCAAATTTGAAAACCTTAGAAGCCCTGGAAAAGCTCAAAATATGGTTGAAATGATCTTCATACATTTTAACATTGTATATCTCTTTGAGAGCTTTCCAATTATATATTAAATAATAGCAATTAAAACACCTGAGTCAAAAGTTATGGATTTAGGAAGTTGCCCCACTAAAAAGTGAATTTCATTAAAATATCCTTTTGGGCGAAAAATCAAATGGTTGGACTTTTGGCACCAAAACAAAAGGGAAAGTTACACTTACTAGAACATTTTAGGGTGGTTATTGGGGTAAAATAAAAAGGGTTGAGTGGAGGTTTTAGGTGGCTCCATTAGTGCAAATTGTGGCTCTAAATAATAGATTTTCTTTGAGAGTTGATTTAGTTGTAATGAATCAAGCCCATGAGGTTGTAGCATTGTAATTTTTGAATCTATAATTTCATTTTTTGAAAATAATTGAAAGTGAGTTATTTTCAATTTTGAATCTTCTATGTTGGTATCTATTGTTGTGTTTTGTGTGGGTTGGATTTCAAGTGTTGTAGCCCTCATCACAAAAACTAATGGTTAGAAATGATAGAGTCACTAAGTAAATAATATCAGTGGATAAATAATAACCTCAATTGTCAAAATATAATACTATCCTAATCAAGAATGATATCTTGAATTTATAAAAATCAAATCATGATGATAATCAAGACTATAGAAATGTTAAGTGTAGCAATAAATGTTGATAATAGTCTCCTTATGTCAAATGATAACCAGGTAGTACCAACGGAGAGCAATTTGAAATCTATAGCAAGTAATGAATCACTATGCCATAAAATAGCCATTCACTTACCAATACCTTCTAAATGATAACAATTACCTAATTTAATAATAAAATAGTTAAATATGAATGTCTTGGAATTTAAATATATTTAATTTTCAATCAATCTATCTATTCAAAGAATGAATGTAAACGATATAATCATTAGAACACACTTCAATTTATAAACATAAATAAATACTTTTATCTATATATAGGCCATTTGAATGTTTACATGAGTTGTCTTTTGTATAACTCATAATCACTAATCCACCCCACCATAGGGATTTGATCTAGGAGAACCCATTAATAGATTGAGTAAAATAACTCCTTTATGGTGTTCCTAAACACCACCTTGACAAACTCAAATATCAATAAAGAAAAGATTTAGGTTGTTTTATAACTATGTACATTTTGGTAGAATATTCCCACATCAACAAATTAGATCCATAATTTAAATTAAATTCAAGATAGTTCTAATCCAACCTATGTACATTTTGGCAGAGACAAGGGACATGAATTGTTTGACATAATTCGTCAAAGAAGTAGCACAAACAAGGCACATGAGTAAATGAATAAATATACAACTACATTACCTCTAAATTTAGTCACTGAAAATTGAGAGTATGGGAATGGAGGTGTAGTTAACGTTCCTAAAAAGGAGATTATCAGAATCAATTTCATGACTCAAATGAGTATTGACTCTCAATGCTCTTGTTTATGTGCAAATATTGAAGCTCTGATCAAGACCTTTATCTCTCCTTACAAAAATAGAAACATGTTTTTGCTTCATCCATAAATAATCGTAGCCTACATGCCTTTAATAGATTTTATCACACATTCTTCTACAAACTTAAACTTTTCAGATTAAACATTGGTGAAACCCTAAACCAAGCTCTCACAACCAATATAAAAGCTATGGTGAAGTTCTCAAGCATAAGTAAAGAATGACATACATTGATTATCTCCATAATATTTGGGTGAAATTTCTTCAAGAAAACTATTTTTCATCAATTCAAATCAAATGAATTTTAACCAATGATGATCTCAAATATGGGAGAAATAATTATATTTAAGGTTTCTAATCCCAAATAATGATAGCTCAAAAAGACTTACCCTCTTACTCCATACTCATACCACCTATGTCGTTGTATGAATTCAAGAAACTCTATGTTGAGTAATCTCTTGCAATATCACTCCCAAATATTGTGCAAACTGCATCGTCATCTCAAGCTTGGCCTTGAACTCCCATTCACACCCTCTCCTCTAATCTATTGAATCTTCCTCCATGACAGGGCATCATTCTGAGGTCAAACAATGTGTAGGACTTCTCCACGTTACCAAGGATCCATTTCAAAGATATTGGTGTCTTTAGCTGGTAATACCCCAAGCAACCATATGTTGGTTCATGCCAAATCTATTCCTCCCTCTTTCTTGTTTCTCATTTGACCAACCCATTTTTGTAGTCCTTCCCCAACTGAATGAAGTCTTTTCCTCTCATGAATCCCATCCTCGAGAATGTTGAATCCTCTCCATACGTGCAGGGGGTCCATACCCTCTTCTAGGGCACCCATACCTCTGCCAATATTTTCTTTGCATAGACCATGTCTCTTGTGGTTCTACCACCTAATTTTCCTATTTTCCATAAATGAGCTCTCCCAATCCACACCCCCATAAGTAGTTTTACATCTACCATCATAATATCTTCTACTCATGGTATTTTTTAACCATTTCCTTAAAATTCCTATTGTCACTATCTTATGTTCTATTCATGTTAAATCCATTATGCACTAACCACAACCTCATGGATTTTATTGATTATTAGCAAATACACATTAAATCCGCATACTTACCCCTTTCACATATTTTGAGTATTCTCATAATTGTAAGTATGGACACATTGTATTAACACCCTTCAATTAATGATCTTAGGTGAACAACATAATCTCCACAAATGATTCTTCTTACTTCCAATTGGACTTTTACACTCGAGAAAATTTTATATTCTTCAACACCCATAACATATTCCTAATTGATACATTCCTTTGAACTACAAATGTTTAGCTTTCTCTAAAAACCAATCTCTAAAAATGCATTTCATTAATTTACAAGATTTATAAAGTATTCATTCATTTTATAAGTATTTAAAATATAAAAAATAAAAATGTAACCACTATGTGATTCATCTATTACAATGTTTCATATATAAAAATACTTATCATTAGTTTACAATATTTATAAAGTAAAACATTCATTCATTAGGCTGAAAGCGTGTTATACAGTGAAAGCAACAAATAATATTCTGTAAACTTTTTGAAGCTTCATTGAAAATGACAGCAGGTAGAAGTAATTTATGTGTAGAGTTGATATTTTTATTTTTAACATAGATTTTATTATAGCATCAATAAAATAATAAATTATACATAAATATATAATATTTATTATACTTTTATAAAAATAAAAACAAAATATGTAATACCCCTCCGTTTTGCTTCTTGTTCAAGTTGTTTTATGGTATGTTTGGTTGCAATTACTTTGATACTGGATACATTTTGTTATGATGTTTTGATCGCTACTATTGAGTGACAATTATTATTGTGGGATGTAGTTATCTGATTATTTTTTCACATGCATTATGGATTAATGATGTTGTAGAGTTAACATGAGATGTTATTATGAGATTATTGGATTATGAAGGAAGTGTTAGTTTCGATGAGTGTATTGGTGAAGAAGACGAGTTCGCATCACTCACTTGCAAGCACCCTGCGAATCCGTAATTCCTTCTTCACGGTGTGTATTATATGTTGGATATATTGTATGATGTTTTTTACTTGGTTGTAGGATTGCAGGTACATGACATCAACTCCACTTGGTTTCACAGGTTCGAGCCTGTTGATCCAACGGTTAAGTTGAACGGGAGATAGTAGCTAGGTAACATGTGTCAAGTTTACACCCTAGCCTTAGTGTATCGTCAGTCGTGTGTGTCGAGTCATTGTCTGTCTTATTTTAATGTTATTTAATTCTGAAGGATTCTTGATTTGGAAATAGATATTTAGAATAATTGCATTTAAATCATGTTGATGGTTATTTAATTTAAATAATGCAATGTGGATAAAAGTTTATATTTAAATTAATTAATTATATTTAAATTATTTAATTAATTAAATTTAATCCAAGGGGTTGAATTTAGTTATTAAATAATTTAATTAATTAATTAAACGTGATGCAAGAGAATGAAAGGAAATAAAAGAATTAGAATTAATTTTGGAATTTAATTCCAACGTGTGGGAATTAAATTAGAAATTGTAATTAAATGTTTATTTGGGAAATTAGTTGCAACTTTGGAAATTAATTTATTATTTGAAATTGCATTTTAAATTGAAAGTGGTTTTCAAAAATTGAAATTGAAATTGAAATATCTAATTTGCATGTAATGTGAATTAGGGTTGTATTAGGTATTTTTGTTTTATAATGAATGCATGTTTTAATTTTAGGGCAAAAAAGTGTTAGGAAAAAATACATTTTTACAGCAAAGAAGAAATTTTGGAAAATTGCACAAGGGTTTGAAGAAAGTTTTGATTGTAGAATTGATTGAAGGAAAGATTGTTTGCATTTGTTGGGTTTTGGATTGGATTCATTGGAGGATTGAAGAAAATTCAGGAAATCTTTGGAGGAGGCTTGCATCAGAAATTCATCTCTTCCTGTAGCTTCTTGTACCATGTTTTCCTTTTTGTGTTTTATTTTTCTTGATTTTTTTTTAAAAATAGTAGTGATTAAAGATTTGTTTGTTAAATCTGTTTTAGAAAACAGATTTGATATTAGAAAAAAAGAATTAAATAAATTTACAGCCTTTGTTTGTGAAAATTTTTGAGTGAAAATTGTGAAAACCTCAATTGAATTTAAATTATTTGGGGAAATAGATTATGTTGTTATTGAAATCAAACATAGAGATTGAACAATGCATTTAGAATGCTTTTAGAAAATGAAACCCTCTGTTTATTATTAAAAATTGGATTTTAAAATCCGCAGGGTAGTTATATTTTTCATGGTAAAATGGTTTGGTTGCATCACATATAACTCCACTTACACAAACTCGGTTGTCAGGAAATTTAAAGGGTTTGTGCATCTTGGAATTTTCTTATCCCTGTCAAAAAATTGCAAATACCCATATCGTAGTTTTTGAGTTATGTTTGAAACACGAGACTGTTGTTAAGTTAGTTTCTCATGGCTGCTCTGATAATAAAATAATAATAAATTGATATTTATAAATATTAATATTTTATGTATTGTTATTATAATATTAAAATATTATTTAATAATATTTTATATTATAATTTATAATATTAAAGTATTATATTTATTTATATTATTTTAAATAAAATTTGTATATTAGATTAGTGGAATTAAAATTATAAACATATGGGGAAATTATTGTTTATTTTAAAATAACATGTTAAAGTTTAATTGAAAGAATTAAATATTTGATTTAAAGAATGCATAATTCAAAATTTAATTGTGGAATTTAAATTCATGTGTAAAAGGCCCAATTATTAATTTGATTTAATTGGAAAAATATATATATGATATTGGTTTATAGTCCAAATATTGGTCTTATTTTAACACAATAAGTTATGGAAGAGACCAAATGTTAATTTGATTAATTTTATAATGATTTAATTTGCAAGGGCAATTGGTTATTTAATTTAAAGCGAAATGTTTTGAGTTATAGTTGAAAATACTTATTTTGTTAAGAACAATTAGAAAATAAAATATTAGTGTAATTTCTCCCTTATCTGAAAAGATGAATTCTTAATTCAGTTTTATCGATATAATGAATTACGTAATGAAATGAGAAATGGATTTAGAATATCCAAATGTAGTTTCTTCCATTTCCTTCAATGATTATGTCTTTCGTGTTTATGCTTTGAGAATGGGTTGAATACCTGTTAGTTTATAAGTCTTCCAGATGGTCTGTTGTTTGTGAGGGTCGTCGTTGTGATGTCAACCTGTTGTGAATTCTCTTGGTAGTGCATGGGATCGTATTGTTTTAAAAGTAAATTCAGAATTTGATTATTATGAAGAGACAATTAATTATTTTAATTTAATCATTTTTTATTTGAACAATTTATTTGTTGAGAATGTATATTTTATGGTTTGAATAAATGGATGTATGTAATAAGAGTTTGGAAAGGGAAAATTTTAGATGAGATTAACATAGGGTGTTTTTGGAAAATTAGAAGAAATATAAGATTTGGGTTAGGAAATTGAAAAGAATTATTGTAGAAGATTTATGTTAATTTTAAAGGAAAACAATGGATTCGACTTAAATTATTTGAACTAGTCTATCTTTTATTATAAAGACACTTATTTAATTTTTTTTCAATTAATTTTGAAAGGGCAATAGTTATTATGTTTTATTTTCATAGAGCAAATTAATCGTTGTGATTGAAATATTAAAGAATCTATATAATTGAGTTTATTAATATATATGTTTGGTGTATATATAATATGGAGCATATAAAAATATGTTAAGGGTAAATTCATTATCGTATTTCATTTTAATAAGATGTATGCAATATATTATTGAATGGAGATTTAAAATGGATTGATTAGTGTATATGGGTAAGTGGATAGAGAAACGATATTTTATTATATTAAAGAGATCACATGATTTAAATAGGAAATTGAATAAAGATTTGAAATGGGTTGATTAGTGTATATGGGTAAATGGATAGAGAAATGATATTTTATTATATTAAAGTGATTACATGTTCTAAATAGGAAATTGAATGAAATGTAAGATTTGGTTAAGAAATGGAAAGAGTTTACTTGCATGGATTTGTGTCGATTTAAAAGTAAATTAAGAAGTTGTTTTATTGATGAAGCAATCAATTATGTTATTTATTAATTTCTATTTAGATTAATTGAATCATTGTGATTGGATTATGAAAGAGATATGGATTTAGTATATCCAAAAGTAGTATCTTCCTCATGATTATCTTAAAGGATTTAATTCTCTGTATTCAGTAAAGGGAGTAAGTTTAATTGTTTTAGATTTCCAATAATGAAAGGGGAAATAGGGGTTATGATTATTTTAGATGATCTAGTTATCGTGTCTTTGACTTTGTCAACACTACCTATTAAATGAGTATGGATTTAGGAAATCCAAATATTAGATTTGATTAATGACTTGAATGTTTTTGTTGCTATGTTGTCAAGTTGCATTGTTGGTTTTGGGATTTAGTGTTAGTCCTAAATTATAAGTCTTCCAAGAGAACTTAGAGGATGAGGGTTGTTGAACCTTTATGTCATCCAATTGTTTTCCCTTGGGTAGTGCATGGCGTCTTTTCAGTTTACTCGATTTCCTTGAATGGGGATCTTTTGTACCTCCTATGAAAGGAGTGACTATGTGATTGTTGCCTCCAAGATGTTTGGAGTGAGTTTTATCTTTTGTTTCCTCATTGTTTTGGAGTGGATTATGATGTCTAGTTGATATGCACTTGTGTTTCCCTTGGTGGATTGTTTGGGTTTGTGTTGTCGAATAGAAGAGTGGCTTTTGTTAGGAGCCGGAGCCCAAAGTGGTAAATTGGGTAACCTTCAGAAGTGAGTTAATCAAGTGATTATTAAATTAATGTACTTAGATGATTAGGATGCAGTTCACACTAATCAAGATAATTTAATCCTCACTCATAGACACAAGGGCTCGTATAGACTTGGGATGAGTGAGAAGGCCTGGAATGGCATAATCATTTATCTTGTCAATACGAGAGGTATTTGATGTCGCATGAGTGAGTATGAGTGTCGGGATTCGGTTGAGGCCACCAGGATTATCGAAGCCTATGAAGGATGCCCAGAGGAGATCTCATGACTACTATGCGATGACACTCTATCTAGGACAACTATTGTTAATTGTTTTATATGTATGGTTCTGTGAACATACTTGATCTACTTTATGTCTGGAAGCAATGTGACCTATGTTAGTGATGTTGGAGCTATACTAGATTTGTACTTGTATGGTGATTGAGTTGTACTTGATTTGTACTTGTATGTGATTGAGTTGTACTTGTTAGTTCATTTATTTGGTTATATCAGTATGAGTCAGTATGAGTCTGCCTTTGGTTAGTGGTTGTAGATCTTTGTCCATGTTACCTAGTTACTATCTCCTAGCATGGGGGGTGGGCCTTTGGGTACCACTTTGGTTGGGTGGAACATGCACCAAAACCGTTGGGTCCCCATTGATCTTCAGTACTTGGTGACGAGACATCCAGATGGATAGCTCGCGGTTCTTGTTATAATTACTTGCATTGTAATATTTTAACTTGTATAAGTTATTTTATCTCTTATGTTTATGAGGTGTAATTTTGTAATTGTAACCTTGAGTACTATTGCCTCATTCTGGGAATGAGTGATGTAACTATTGGATTAAGTTAATATTTATGAGATTGTATCTTGGTTGATTATCTTACTATGTTATGTGGTATGCTTATGATGTATGATGTTTATTTCATAAAGTTATAATGCTACGGTTATATGTAATATGTATGTGTGGGTTTAAGTAATCCTAACCTTGTAGCCTTAGAGGTTGTTGTTAATTAGTAAGTGAATGTGTATGTTAAATGCACTTTATAAAAAAAAAATTAGTTCACTTAAGATGTTAATTGCAACTTCCTTTAAGGTTACTTGGCAGGGCATTACAAAATAAAACATAGAATAGTAAAAATACTTAATTTTTAAAAAAAATTGTTATGTAATATGAAGTGTTTTTCCTACTCTTTAATAAAATATTTTTAAATCTAAACTAAAATCATATAATACATTGGAAACTAAAAAATAGATTTAATACATTTTATATTTTTATAATACATTGAAAAGAGTGTATAAGATGAAAAAAGTTTTAAAAATTATTTTATATTTAAAATTTAAGAACAATGTTAAGTAATGATAACTTTCAGCGTTTTTTATATATATTATTAATTAATATATATATAATAGTTTTATAAATATTTAAAATATTCAAAAAATATGTAACCATTGTGTAATTCATCTATTACAATGTTTCATAAATAAAAATACATATCATTAGTTTACAAGTTTTATAAAAGCAAAACATTCATTCATTTTTAAGTAATTAAATTTTTTTTAAAATATGTAACCATTGTATGATTCATCTATTACAATGTTTCATATATAAAAATACATATAATTAGTTTACAAGTTTTATAAACTAAAACATTCATTCATTTTATAAGTATTTTAAATATGCAAAAAAAAATTATGTAACCATTGTGTGATTCATGTATTACAATGTTTCATATATAAAAATACATATAACTAGTTTACAAGATTTGTAAAGTAAAACATTCATTCAATTTATAAGGATTTAAAATATGCAAAAAAATAAATATGTAAACACTATATGATTCATCTATTACAATGTTTCATATATATAAATACATATCATTAGTTTACAAGATTTATAAAGTAAAACATTTTGCATTTTATAAGTATTTAAAATATGAAAACAAATATGCAATCACTGGTATGATTCATCTATTGCAATGTTTCATATATAAAAATACATAGCATTAGTTTACAAAAATTATAAATTAAAACATTCATTCATTTTATAAGTATTTAAAATATTAAAAAAATATGTAACAATTGTATGATTCATCTATTACACTATTTTATATTAAAAAATACATATTATTGGTTTACAAGATTTATAAAGTAAAACATTCATTCATTTTATAAGTATTTAAAATATTCAAAAAATTGTAACCACTATACATCTATTATAATGTTTCATATATAAAAATAAATATAATTGATTTACAAGAATTATAAATTAAAATATTCATCCATTTTATAAGTATTTAAAATATTAAAAAAAATATGTAACCACTATGTGAGTCATCTATTACAATGTTTCATAAATAAATATACATATAATTGATTTACAAGATTTATAAATTAAAACATTCATTCATTTTTTTTAGTATTTAAAATATTCAAAAAAAAAAATTGTAACCATTATATGATTCATCTATTACAATGTTTCACACACACACACACACACACACACACACACACACACACACACACACATATATATATCATTAGTTTACAAGATTTACAAAGTAAAATATTAATTTATTTTATAAGTATTTAAAATATTTAAACAATGTGTAACCATTATATAATTCATCTATTACAATGTTTAATATGTAAAAAATACATATATCATTAGTTTATAAGATTTATAAGTATTTAAAATATTTAAAAATTATGTAACCACTATATAATTCATCTATTACAATGTTTCATATGTGTAAAAATACATATATCATTGTAAAACATTCATTTATTTTATAAATATTTAAAATATTCAAAAACTATGTAACCATGTATGATTCATCTATTACAATGTTTCCTATATAAGACAAGCCCTATGCTTCTATTTCAATTCATCATAGTTGTTTCTATACAAGGAGAGATTATTATTAAATCCCATTAGACAAATATCATTTTGAAAGTTTAAAATTACCTAAAATCTTTCATAAAAATTAGTGCAAAACGACACTTTCTATCTCTAAATACGTTAAGAAAAACATTAAAAAATATTTATCAATGTTACAAAAACATTTTGACTTAAGTTTGAGTTTTATAAATATTGTTCTTTGTTCTATGATGTTAGTTGAATATATGCTGATAGAAAATAGTAAATAATAATGTTGTTGACTTATACATTTATAGTTTACACTTTCAATATTCTTGTTTTTTATAATATAGTTCACTTAACACTCACTATATCTAAATGAATGTTGCACTGAAACTTCCATGAAATCCATCCATCCAAATATTAATTTAGTCAAACCATACTTAATCCTGAAGTTCACATGAAATAGGGTTCAATGTATAGATCGCAAAACTTTTTTAAATTTCTAGTTATGTTCCACTTTGACTTCACCTAATTCATTAATTAGCATTGTTTGATGAGCATGAATGTTCCATCCCAATGTTCATTTTTTATACCAAGTTTTTGTGAATCACCTACCGTGGTTATCTTGAAACCTCATACTTGATATTATGCTTAATATCTGTGATTTTTTTAAGTGCTCTAAATTTTGAAGTTTGATCTTACACAAATATATTATGGAGTTGAGTTGAGTCACAACATTCTTTGTAAGTTCTTTTTTAATGATATACAAATATAATTTTTAAGTTCTTTTTCAAAAGATGGGCGATGTCTAATAAAAGTGAGTGAGGCTATTGACCAAATAGATTACAAATAACTAGTTTTTAGAATAGTTTGGTCAAATTTGTAATGCTTACTCGCTTTCTTATCAATTTTGTTAGTTTATAGTTGCAATTGTTTTTGGATTAGATTACGTGAGTTTTTTGCATCAACGTTTCAGATCACACTTTGTGATCCATCATCAAGATGAAAGAGCTCAAGAGAAAAAATGGTTAGTTTCTTTAATTTTTAAATCTTAATTTTCTTGTCTTCATTGGTCCTTGTGCAATCTTGTCTTGCCCCCTCCCTTCCCCCCTTTTTTCTATTTAGGTTGTTCTTGGTCTATAACTAACCATTTTTTCTCCTTGAGATCTTTCATCCTAATGTTGGATCACAAAGTGTGATCCGGAACATTGATGCAAAAAACTCGAACAATCTAATCTAAAAACATCTGCAACTATAAATATCATGGATTGTGGAAACTTGATATCATTAATTTTGTTAGTGTCAAATGGCTAATGGGATTTTCATGTCGTGGATACTCCTTTTAAAGAAACATCCCAGACTTTCCGTAGTTTATAAATCTATAGAAATTGTTACACTATGACCTATGCTTCTAGAGTTTGTTCGTTGCACCATGACCTATGCTTCCAGAGTTGGGCATAGTTTAAGTCGAAAAGGGTAAAACCAATAAAAAATTCTAGTCTCCAACCCATGTTTGGAAATGCATTCCAGTAATTAGCTTTATTTCACTAGACATACTTTGAGGATACATAATTCTCGAATGGTGAGTCTCTCTAATCGCTAAATTGCAATACCTTCCAGGGCTGGTAGAGCACCGATTCATTTTGCCATATTTAAGAGTTTGCGGATGGATATGAATTCTAATTTTGGATGGTTTCTCAGAGTTTGCAAATTGTGTGTTTTCCACTACAACAATATGAGACCAATAAGAGGATGAATTTAAAAGTAAGCCATCACACGACTTATACTTGGTCAAAAGCTCAAAAAAATCAACTACTTAAGTACATAGGACTTATATTTTATGTGATTTTAGTACCCTTTTTTTTATTAAGTTATAGTAGGGGAAGCATATAAAATAGTTGTTTGTAAGATGGGTCAATCTCATTCTTTGGGTTCTAACTCCAGATCCATCTATTGAGTAATCTACTCTTCCCCGCTTCCTATATAGTAGGTCAAACCTTTCTATCTTGTGAATAATAGACTCCAATGATTTGTCCTTAATCAGTACAAGGGAATCGTTCAGTCTAAATTTCTTTTTTCTTTTTTAAAGATTTGCTCCTTTCTTTGATCATGATCCTAGCAACTTATGGGCACTCATGAGTGAAACATGAGTCATGCTTTTTTGCATATGTTCATTAAGCAGCATATTTCTATATAACAAAGAAATCTTGACTAGTGCATTCTCAAGCCTGAAAAGCTACAATTTGTCCTCCATCTTGAACTCATGTATTTTTTTTCCATCTTGATTGTAATTTTTGTATGTGACATTTTATCAAGATTAAACTGTATAGTTTTTTAGTTAACGAGAGTAATGGCATGAATATGGATGCCACGACAGGAGAAAAGGAAAAGCATATGAGCTTTCAATGTAGGTATGGGCATGTACATAAAAGAGAGAGGGCAAGGAGACCATTAATGAGGAATGGCACCCCTGCCATTTTCCTCCAATGTCACGTGATGGTATGGATATGAGAAGACTACAACATGCGGGAAAAGATATGGTGTGCAAAGGAAGGACGACTCATGACCCAACCTAAAAAGCATGTTTTCAAGTAGTTTGGGGATATTATTTACCCCTTTCAAGACGGCAGCAACAAAGGTTTTGTTGTCAAAAAAATGTGAGAGAAAGGCAGAGAGAAAAGAAATTTGCAGGAAAGGAGAAGAAAATTGAGTTGAAGTATGAATAGGTTAACTCGAGTAACTGAAAGTCCACAAACTTTTCCATTTTTCTCCCGCCTAAGTGAAAATGAGAAGAGAATAACATATGAGATTGGATTGAATGTGCGATTGTAAGGTAGGAGAAAACTGGACATGGTGTTACGCCTCGTGACTAGAGTGGCAAGTGGAATAAGAGTGTTTGAAGGCTAGGGTACTGCCAATAAAAAGTAGGCTTTGCGGTGGAGAAGAATCGCATGGGAGCAGAGAGAGCGTACAAAAGTGGAGAAAAAGCCACCAAAGCGGGGTATTCTCAGAGAAACTTTTGAACAAATGTAGTTTGTGGGTGTAAATCTAGAACCCACATCCCTTGATCATGCATTTTATGCTTGTTTTGCCATGAGAGCTCATGAACATGATTTATTTATCTTGAAGCCAATAGCTTTAAAGACTATGAGAATGGTATCTTATATGAAGTTGTTTAATAAGTCCCAATATAAGGTTAGTGGATGAGTTTTAAACATGAGTTTCCTATATTTGGTACCTATATCAAAAGACATTATGATAGGGTTCGTATTCTAGTATGTGGATATATGCAATTATAAGAAGTAGTCAATTACAAATGTCAAGTGCAAATATTATCTAGTTAATAATTAAGCTATTACAAGGATAATGAGTTGCACCATGGCATAAATAAAATTAAAAGGTTAAGAATATTATTACTACTAATATTAAGGAATGTATATTTGTATATGAAGATATAATGAGCATAATATTTCCAATTATCTTGAGTATGAACTATACATTGATTATGCTTAACCCAAGTTTGTAATGATGGACATATGTCTTCAAAAGGAAATTATGTGGCTAGGGTGAACATTTCATATTTTGTATATATATATTGGATGCTGATCCAATGGATATGTTGTTGTCAACCGTCTAGTGTTGAGTTACATATTGAATTTTCTTAGAGAAAGTGTATAGCTATTGTGTTTTATCTTTCAAAGTTTACATAATGTTTGTATGGCCTTATCAAGGTATGACAAATTCTAGTGGAGATTGATGTCATAAATTAATAGGATCATGATGCTTGATCATATTAGTCGAATATCATTTAGATCCATATTGGGGCTTCACATAATTGTCGTATTGTGAAAAGATGTTGAGTATTACTGTGTTTACCGATAGTAAATTATGCATCCTAATTGAGACATTTATTCTATCGTGTTATCCTCATATATGAATGTTTAAGAGATTTCTTATTAATATAATATAGAGGCTCAAAATATCAAGAACCAACTCTTGTGATATATAATATTACTAAATCACGTTGTCGATTATCACATTCTAATACTAAATAAATAAAACCATGTAGTATAAACTCTCATCAAAGTACCAGATGTTGAATAATATCCTTGATAGGTAATTATAAGAGATTCTAGGATGCTTTTGTTAGAACATGAACAATAAAGGAAGTGAGGTCTAATTAGAGATCTTGATGTCCTTAGATGGAAATATTTTAGTTTAAGTTGGCTAATGGGGAAAGGTGTTGAATTCCCCACTTGTCATTAAGAAATACTAGCTATGGGAATCACTTAAAGGAACCTTGTTGGATTAGGATATGATAATTAATGAAAACCTTGATTATGGGAACCTATGCGTAGGTCCTTGAGAGGCCTTGTGAGGAGAACTATGTGTGACTTTGATTCATTTGGAAGCGGGTACATAGGTAGTCCTTAGGTGAAGGATGCCTTGTGATCTCAAGTCAATGTGGGGAGGGTCTAGGGGGAATAACTCTTAGATTTTTGGGTTGTTCCCAATTGGCTTGACCTTCTCTCTTTAGTAGGTTTCAAATGAGGCCAAAATGGGGGTATCAAATGGTTATGAAACAGTCAAGAAAATCTAATAACTTGTCTTCAATACATAATGTGTGCTTGAATAGTAAGCTAAAGGAAAGGAATGAATTTGACTTCTTGGCAGTGGTTACATGTTGAGTTGAGCTCACCTTGTGTTGGTACTAAGTGATTCTCTTTATGTGTTGTGAATATTAACCTCAAACATAAATGATTATGTATAGGCTCATAAATCAATTGATTGTGATCTACTTATTCATAATTAGAAATCTCTCTTCCAATTATAGTGCTAAGCTTGATGCAAGCACTAAATTTTATGGCAATAGATGGAGGAGGACCCTACAAGGGTATAGGCCAAGGTGGTAATCCTTTGACATGTAGGCTATTCCTATCAATCCTAAGTGAACACTGATGGAAAATCGCATGACTTGCTTAGAGATAAGCTTATCCATGCTCAAGATTGATAAAATTCAAGGAGTATACTATGTCGACATACTATTAGCCATACCACTTGGATTGTTGGATCGATTCCGCCAAGAGTATGTGGGCCACTGGCATGCACATGATACATAACTCGTGTTACTTTAGAGGTGTGGACAAATTCTGTTAGGAACATGTGGGCCTTGGGGCCAACAACATGCTAGCGATGGATGTCCAGTGTATGCTAGATGGTTAGATGGTTCTCCACTAGTAGCATATAGGTGATGGACCACCTTGTTTGCTTAGTCATTTGATGGACTGTAGGGAAGTGAATTTCCAATGAAAAATAGGTAGGTAATAGTTGGACCAACCTCATAGTATAGTTTTGACATATCTTGATGTGGAAATTGAATATTGACCCTATTGATTTGAGTGTGGACCTTGGTGTGGTATGAGATGCTCTAAATCTTCTTCCTAGTTGTTCGATGGTGCAGAAGACTGGAGAAAAGGATGGGACCCATGGTGTAGTGTGCAATACACCAACATTTCTTTTCTATTTGGGATGCACTAAGGGCAAGTATGTGATAGCCATTGTGAATGTGTTAACCAGCCATTGTGGTGTATGTGACATGCATGAGCCAGTCACTACTATACTTATGATGTACATATGAGCCCATCACTAATATACTTGTGATGTACGTATGAGCTAGTCACGGTTGTGTTGTGATGTACATATGATCCCATCACTAATGTATTTGTGATGTGCATATGAATTAGTCACCTCATGTATAAGTGACATATGTTAGGGCTAGTCACTGTGTTGAGAGAGACACAAAAGAAAAAACATACAAAACCCCTTTCAAGGATGATAAAAAGGTATGGAATTCTCTCTTTTTTGTTGACTCAAGGGTATCCTGGTAACCCAACCCAACACCTAACCTGCCCTACCTTGGTCTTACATTTTGCCAAGTTGGGGTCAAGAATGGGTGTCATGCTGGGGTGAAAGACACAAAAGAAGAGACACACAAACCCCTTTCAAAGACGATAAAAATGTATGGAGTTCTCTTTCTTTTCTTTTTTTGACTCAGAGGTATTTATGACCCACCCCAACGCCTAACTCGCCTTACCTTGGTCTTACATTTTTCCAAGTTGGGGTCGAGAATGGGTGTCATGCTGAGCTGAGAGACACACAAACCCCTTTTAAAGATGATAAAAATGTATGGACTTCTCTTTCTTCATTTTTTTGTTGACACAAGGGTATCCCTATGACCTAGCCCAACGCTTAACCTTCCTTACCTTGGTCTTACATTTTGCCAAGTTGGGGTTGGGAATGGGTGTCACGCTGGGGTGAGAGTCACACAAACCCCTTTCAAAAATGATAAAAAGGTACGAATTTCTATATTTTTTTTTTTTGACTTAGGGGTATCCCTGCGACCCAACTCAATGCCTAATCTATCTTACCTTGGTCTTACATTTTTCCAAGCTAGGGTTGCAAATGGGTGTCACGTTGGGGTGAGAGACACACAAAAGAAAAGAAACACAGACCCCTTTCAAAGACAATAAAAAATTGACTTCTCTTTCATTTTTTTTGAGGACTCAGGGGTATCCCTATGACCTAGCCCAATCCCTAACCTACCTTACCTCGGTCTCACATTTTGCCAAGCTGGGGTCAAGAATGGGTGTCATGTTGGGGTGAGAGACACAAAAAAGAAGAAAGAAAAAGAAAGAACGATAAAGAAAAGAAAGGAAGAAGATAAAAGAGTGAAGGAAACTGATAAAAAGTCAAAAAAAGGAAGAAAGAAACAAAGAGAGAAAGATAGAAATAATAAAAGAACAAAAAGATGGATAACCAATATAAAGAAGGTAAGGAGGATGGTATTTGTTTTCTATTAATATTACTTCTCTTTGTTATCTTAGGTCTAGGTCTAGGAATGACCTTAACTTTCAGAGCTTACCACTCCCATGTGTATGAAAATAAGTGGCGATGTCTAGTCGATGCCACCATGGTAAATGAAGAAGTTTTGAAGTCAACACTTCTAAGCTACATGGAGGATGTTCATGGTTAAGTCTGGTATTTTTCTTGAATTTATTTTTAAAAAAACTGATAGCAACAAAGGGGCGATTGTTATAGTAGGTTCGCAAGAATATATCTCTCATATCATTAATCATCCACTTAATACTTATTGCATCTAGGTGATACTCAAGAAGGAAGCATCAAGACATTTTGAGTCTATCTCATTGACCCATATTTCATGAGTAGTGGTTCATAAGAACCCATCTCTCATGAACATAAATACTCTACTTATCACTTATTGCATGTAGGTGATGTTCACAAAATTCAATGAGTGGTAAAAAATCCATTCATACTCCTGACAATTGGGTTCTTATAAATTGCTACTCATGAAATATGGGTCAGTGAAATTGACTCAAAAACTGTACAAAAAATCTTGATAAACTATCACATAATCCTATAACTTCTCATTGGTTACCTAAAAACCTATATGTTAAGCCTTAGTAGTCATCTCCAACATCAAAAATCATCCTTATCTTGAAAATGATAATAAAAGTGATTTAAGGACAACTAGATATGAATGGAGATAGCCTATTCTATTTCATGTACAAGTCTCTCTTCTTCCCTTCATCTTTCTTCCATTATGGTTTATTCATCACTACTATATTCTTCACCATTTTCAATTTTTCTTTTACAATAACTACCAAAGAAACTATCTCATTTTGGTGTTCATTTCATAGTTTCTCAAACATCTCCACTCTACTCATTACAAGAACTCTCCTTTCAAGAGGCACGATACCATAAACAAAATACACACAACTCAAATTTAGAAGTGGAGAAAGTCACAAATGTGATGAACTTTGTTGTCAATCTTAAAGGAATGAACAAAATAATTAAGTAAGATAACAAAAACTACATGGGAATTTGGAGATGGTAATTCAAGAAGGACAAGAAAGGATCAAAGGCTAGATGGTAATTTAGAAAGGGAAGGAAAGGAGCCAAGGTTGGATATTGGATGTAGTTTTTCTAATCTAATTAACCTAGGGAATGTTCCTGAAACCTTAAGTTTTTATTTCAAATGTTTGTAGAATGATGACAAATAAAATTTTGGGTGCTTTGATTTTGGGATTCGAAATGGCTTTCAAACTGGAAGTATAGGCATATCAATGAAGGCACAAAGAAGTATCATCAATTTTTCATGAACAAGTGAATATCATAGATGCTGAGATGGATCCTCTTCTAGCTTCCATGGAATACCACTCTGTGGACATAGATGATGTAAAAGATGAAAGATAGGCTCAATCTCCTATGTATATGCCAAAGCTAAACATAGAAGATGCAAAAGATGAAGGCCAACCTAAAGCTGCTTGGGTGTACACCAAAGCTAAAGATAGAGAAGCACAAATGCCCATCTAAAATTTTAAAGCTCACATGTTGCAAAGTAGTGTGCATGGGTTGTAGAGAGGAATAGGCTTCACATTCATAGAAGCTTTCTAATTGTAATATATCTACAAGTCTAGTGTGTGTTAATGTAATACTACCAAAGTATCTAAAAAGTAATAGATTTCATGAGATAATTAGGGATATTAAGAGATTAATAATATATATTGGATGTTGATCCAATGGATATGTTGTTGTCAACCATCTAGAGTCGAGTTACATATCGAATTTTCTTAGAGAAAGTGTATAGCTATTGTGTTTTATCTTTCAAAGTTTAGATAATGTTTGTATGGCCTTATCAAGGTATGACACATTCTAGTGGAGATTGATGTCGTAAATTAATAAGATCATGATGCTTGATCATGTTAGTTGAATATCATTTGGAGCCATATTGGGGCTTCCCATAATTTTCGCATTGTGAAAAGATCTTGACTATTACTACTTTTACTGATAGTAAATTATGTCTCCCAATTGAGATATTTATTCTACCATGTTAACCTCAGATTTGAATGTTTAAGAGGTTTCTTATTAGTATAATGTATAGGATCAAGATATCAAGAACCCACACTTGTGATATATAATATTACTAAATCGTGTTGTCGTTTATCACATTCTAATCCTAAATAAATAAAATCTTGTAGTATAAACTATCATCAAAGTACCAAATGTTGAATGATATCCTTTCTAGGTAATTATAAGAGATTCTAGGATGCTTTTGTCGAAACATGAATAATAAAGGCAATGAGGTCTAATTAGAGATCTTAACTTAAGTTGGCTAATGTGGAAAGATGTTGATTTCCCCGCTTGTCATTAAGGACTACTAACTATGGGAATCACTTAAAAGAACCTTGTTAGATTAAGATACGATAATTAATGAAACCCATGATTATGGGAACTTGTGTGTAGGTCCTTGAGAGACCTTGTGAGGAGAACTATGTTTGACTTTGATTCATTCAGAAGTAGGTACATAGGCAGTCTTTAGGTGAAGGATGCCTCTATGACCTCAAGTCCATAGGGGGAGGATCTAGGGGGGGAAAATAACGATTAGATTTTTAGGTTGTTCCCAATTGGCTTGACCTTCTCTCTTTAGTAGGTTTCAAGTGAGGCCAAAATGGGGGTATCAAATGGTTATGAAACATAATGTGTGTTTGAATAGTAGTTAAGAAAATCTGATAACTTGTCTTGAATACATAATGTGTGTCTGAATAGTAAGTTGAAGGAAGGAAATGAATTTGACTACATGGCAGAGGTTACATGTTGAGTTGAGCTCACCTCGTGTTGGTACTAAGTGATCCTCTTTATGTGTTATGAATAATAACCTCAGACTTATATGACTATGTATAGGCTCGTAAATTAGTTGATTATGGTCTATTTATTCGTAATTAGGAATCCCTCTTCCAATTATAGTGCTAAGCTTGGTGCAAGCACTAACTTTTATGGAAATGGAGGGTGTTCCTTTGACACATATGCTATTCATATCTGTCCTAGGTGATCACCGATGGAAAATCCTATGACCCACTTAGAGATAAGCTTATCCATGCTCGAGTTTCACAGAAGTAAGAGAAGCAATATTAATAGAGAACAAACGAGATAAATAGATATAAAAAGAATATAATAAACATGAAGTAAGAGACAACAAATAAGGAAAAAATGAATGATTATGAAATAAAAATAAAAGGAAATTAGAAATGTATTGAGGAAAAAGGAAAGAAAGAGACAATTGAACCAAGAATAAAAAAAATTAAGAACACTAGAGAAATCAAAGAAGAAAAGAGATGAAAAAAGAGAAAAATAGTTAGAAAGACATAAAAACAAAAAGAAAGAGGGACAAACAATAGAAAGAAAGTACAAAAAATTATAAATTTATAATATATATATAGAGGATAATATATTACATTATATTACATTTATATTATTTTATATTATAATTAAATATTATATTATATTATATACATTTATATTATAATATATAATACTATATTATAAATATATATTTATAACTATATAGGTTATAATATGAATATATTATCTTGTATATTTATAAAAGATAATATACTAAATACATAATATAATATTATAAATTATATTTTATATTTTATCATAATTATATATAAGATAATATATTATATAAAAAGGTATGACCTTCTCTTTCTTCTTTTTTGTTGACTTAGAGGTATCCCTATAACCCAGCCCAACGCCTGACCCACCTTACCGTGGTCTTACATTTTTCCAAGTTGGGGTCAAGAATGGTTGTCATGCTGGGGTGAGAGATACACAAAACCCCTTTGAAAGTTGATAAAAAGGTATGGACTTCTCTTTTTTTTTGTTGACTCGAAGGTATCCCTATGCTCCAGCACAACGACTAACCTACCTTACCTTGGTCTTACATTTTGCCAAGTTGGGGTTGGGAATGGGTGTCATGCTAGAGCAAGAGACACACAAAAGAAGAGACACATGAACCCCTTTCAAAGATGATAAAAATGTATGGACTTTTTTTTTGTTGACTTAGGGGTATCCCTATGACCTAGCTCAACACCTAACTCATCTTACCTTGGTCTTACATTTTTCCAAGTTCTGGTCAAAAATGGGTGTCACATTGGGGTGAGAGACACACAAACCCCTTTCAAAGATGATAAAAAGGTATGGACTTTCTTTCTTCCTTTTTTTTGTTGACTTAGGGTTATCTTTGGGAATGAACCCAACGCCTAACCCGCCTTACCTTGATCTTACATTTTGTCGAGTTACGGTTGGGAATGGGTGTCATACTGGGGTGAGAGACACACAAACCCATTTCTCCTTTTCTTTTGTTGATGCAAGGGTATCCCTGTGACCCAGCATAATTCCTAACCCATCTTACCTTGGTCCTACATTTTTCCAAGTTGGGGTTGGGAATGTGTCATGTTGGGGTGAGAGAAACAAAAAAATAGACACAGAAACCGCTTTCAAAGACAATAAAAATGTACGGACTTCTCTCTTCTTCTTTTTTGTTGACTGAAGGGTATCCTTGTGACCCATCCCAATGCCTAACATGCCTTACCTTGGCCTCACATTTTTCCATGTTGGGGTCAAGAATGGGTGCCACACTGGGGTGGGAGACACACGAACGAAGAAAGAAAAAGGGGGAAAGAAAAAGAAAGAACGATAAAGAAATAAAAGGAAGAAGAGAAAAGAGTGAAGGAAAATGACAAAAAGTCAGAAAAAGGAAGAAAGAAGCAATGCGAGAAAGATAAAAATAATAAAAGAACAAAAAGAAGGTAAGGAGGGTGGCATTTGTTGTCTATTAATATTACTTCTCTTTGTTCTCTTAGGTCCAAGTCTAGGAATAACCTTAACCTTGGGAGCTTACCACTCCCATATGTATGAAAATAAGTGTCAATGTCTAGTGTATGCCACCATGGTAAATGAAGAATTTTTTAAGTCGGCACTTCTAAGCTACATAGAGGATGTTCATGGTTAAGCTTGCTATTTGTCTTGAATTGATGTAAAAAAATAAAAATGGTAGCGATTGAGGGGTGGTTGTTACAACAGGTTCACAAGAATATATCTCCCATATCATTAACCATCCACTTAATACTCAATGCATCAAGGTGATACTCAAGAAGGAAGCATCAAGACATTTTGAGTCGATCTCATTGACCCATATTTCATGAGTAGTGGTTCATAAGAACCCATCTCTAATGAACATGAATAGTCTACTTATCGCTTATTGCATGTAGGTGATGCTCACAAGATTCAATGAGTGCTAAGAAAACCATTCATACTCATGACAATTGGGCTCTTATAAATTGCTACTCATGAAATATGTGTCAATGAAACTGACTCGAAAACCGTACAAAAAATCTTGATAAACTATCACATAATCCTATAACTTCTCATTGGTTGCCTAAAAACCTGTATGCTAACCCTTGGTACTCATCTCCTACATAAAAAATAATCCCCATCTTGAAAACCCATATAGAGATGCCTAATAAAGTATCACATAATCCTATAACTTCTCAATGGTTACCTAAAAACCTATATGCTAACCCTTGGTACTAATCTCCTACATCAAAAATCATCCCAATCTTGAAAACCCATATAGAGATGTCTCTAAACATTAAGAGATTTCCAATAATGTTTTTTTTAAGTTATAGAGGAGACGCCCTATAAAATACAAGGGCCACAGTATAGATTGTAAGGAAGGTCAATTTCTCTCTTCAAGTTCTAACTCCCGATCCGTCTGTTGAGTAAGCTGCTCTTCCCCCTTCTTGTAGCATCTCGCCTTCTGAAAGACATCCTCATCCCATTAATTAATACAAGGATTGTTTCCAAGACATGACATAAAATGCATTAGGTTTATTAAATTTAACCCCCAATCTAGCTTTAGCTAACCTTTATCAAGTGCACACAAAGCTCTTTCAAGTAAGTTCAGTTTTGATTGCATTTGTGGTTTTATGAAACACTAGAATGTTCAAGTAGACAAACCATAACATTCATAGTATTTTACCATGGGTGCCTTAATGTTATATGAATGCAAAAGATTTGAAAAGGATATGTGAAATGGTTCTTGGCATAATATCTGTGTTGTTTAATAAAGCATGTTTTTCAAATAAGTAGACATTAGCTGGCTAATGTTTCTCTAAACATCAATGTAAATGCAAGCTCTGTTCAATCGCAATGTTCATTTTTATGCTAGGATTCTATGAATCGCTGACCCTACTTATCTTGAACCCCCACTATTGATTTTATGTTGAAGATCGATGATTCTTTAAATGCTGCAAATTTTTCATGTAGCCACATGAACAACAAAGACAATAATATTGAAGCTTGGTCTTACACAACTTTCTTATGGGAACACAAATATATTATGGTGTTGAGTCATGAAATTATTTTTAATTTCGTTTTCAATGATATACTCTAAGGTTCATAAGATAGGCCATGTCTAATAAAGGTAAATGAGTTTATTGACCAAAGATATTGCACATAGCCCATTTTTCAAACTGGTTTGGCCAAACTATTACTTCTTCTTGCTTTCTTATCAATTTTTTTACTGTCAAATGGCCAATGGAATTTTCAAGACATGGCATTTGAAGAGGCATGCATCATGCCATGGGTACTCTTTTCAAAAGTATGATCCCTAAATTTCTATAGTGTACATTTTTCTATTGAAAAGATAGAAACTATTGCACCATGACCTATGCTTCTAGAGTTGGAAGCAGTCTAAAATCCTAAAAGGGTAAAACCAATAAAAAATTCTAGTCTTCAACCCTTACAACTTTAACTGCATGTTGATTTTTTTAACAAAGGAATATGCAACCCACATTTGGGAATGCATTCTAGTACTTTAATTTAGTTTAGTAGAAATATTTCTATCCTCATGTTTTTTCTACATAATTCTCTAATGGTGAGTCTCTCTAATTGCAATACCTTCCAGTGGCCGAATCACTATCACATTTAAGAGCGTCAGCATGGATATGAGTTCTAATTTTGGATGGTTAAAATGACAAGAAAAGTGATGCAATGATGCTAATGCAATGATTAAATTCTACTTCATTGAAATTCGATCCTCATAGGTAAACATCTATAGATTTTCATGTTTCCCAAATGAGGAAGGAGTGGATATAAGTATCAATTTGGGAGATGCGTCCCATGAGCGGATGTGTCTCCACAAAGTGGAGACACATCCGCTCAAGGGGCGTGTCTCTTTATTTAACTTTCTATCACTTGTTAAACAATGATCAATGACCTTTATTTGACCGATGCTATCTATTATCAACACTCCCTCTTAGCTAGGGAGGATAAAATCCAAACAAGTATAAAGTGATATCACCTAACTCATGATATCAAAAGATATGGTATGCTTTTGAAAGTGTCAAGTCACATGACATTCTTCATAACACATTTTCATTATTCAATACTCCCTCTTAGCTAGGGAAGATAACTTCCATCAAGTAAACGCGATATCACCTAACTCGTGATATCAGAAGATATGGTATGCTTTTGATAGTGTCAAGTCACATGGCATTCCTCATAACACATCTTCATTATGGTGTGTGCGCTGACATCAAGTCACATGATGTCTACCATAATAATTCATGGCGTATCCACAAATATATAATTATCCACCATCATTATCTCTTAAGGCTCACAATGATCTTCAAATGACATCAAGTCCCATGATATACATCAAAGTGTTCAAGAGATACTATCATGACATGTCCACAGATATCAAGTCACATGATATCTATCATGATAGTTCAACTCATCATTGTAGAGTCATCACTTTACAATGTCACATACAAGTGTTCATTATTAGAAAGATCGTCACCTTTCAATAATGTATACAGGGGGAGCGGGCCCATAAGGTCATGGAGTCACACACATGACAAAAGAGTTTACACATTAAACATATTAAATATATTAGTACAACTTCTAAACAATTTTGAATTTCAAACATAATATCAAATTATATTTCAACCATACCAAGCTTCTTCCTGAATTGTTCTACCTTGATTCGGGAGAGAGGTTTGGTGAGAATGTCTGCGATTTGATCATTTGTACTAATATACTCCAACTGGATCACATTCCTTTCTACCATGCCTCTTACATAATGGTAGGGGATCTCAATGTGTTTAGATCTATCATGGAATAATAGATTTACAAATAGCTTTATTCAACTTTGATTATCACAATGAAAGATAGTAGGATTCAAGGGTTCACCAAAGAATCCCACAAGCAATTTTCGGAGCCAAACTGCTTCTATTTCCCCCATAAAGGCTGCAATGTATTAAGCTTCCGTTGAGCTTTGTGCCACTGAGGATTGTTTTCTACAGATCCAAGAGATCATAGCCCATCCTAAATTGAAGCAACATCTTGATGTGCTTTTCCGATCGGTTACAATCCCAACCCAATCTAAATTAGAGTATCCATGTAGATCTAGTTGGTAATTTCTATAAAAAAGACCATATCCAATAGTGCCCTGAGATATCTCAATATATGTTTTACAGCCATAAGGAGAATTTCCTTTGGCTCACACCTGAACTGGCTTAGAGCATTCACTAGGACCTTTTATTTGCTGTTGGAGTGCTCTATCAACTGAGCTACTGGCCCCTTGTGGCTAGCCCATCATTAGTTCAGGTGTGGCTTATTTCCAACACACCCCTTTAAGCCACACTGCGGGTGTTGGGGACTCTTCTGAAGCTCTTCTGAAGTTAGATCCTTCTTTCCTTGAGCAATGAGGTGATCTTTTCTTGTTATCAATAGATCATCAAAATATAAAAAAATTATTAACATCTCACCTTTCATTACCTAAAAGTAAATATTTGGGTCTACATTATTCTTGGAGAATCCTAGTCGCAAGAGGTAGTTGTCAATTGTTTCATGCTAGGCTCTGGGGGCTTGTTTCAGTCCATATAGAGCTTTCCTCAATTTACATATTTGTCACCGAGTCTCTCAACGTGATGTCATCATGGAGTCTCTCAACATGATGCCTTATCTTAGTCCCAGAGATGAACAAGGGCTTCCACCTCATATCTCTCTATCTTAGAGAATTATGCATTACAACAAGTGATGATGTGACTCCCTCTGAAGCTCTAAGTACTTGCATCAGCCTCCTAACCTCCTCGTCCAAAATCGTCTACAATACTTGCTTTAGAGAAATGGTTTCCAACTCATACCTTTGTAGAGATTCGGGGTTGTTCTCTTCAACCTCATCCCAGATCAATCTATTATGAATAGGTTTGTGGAGCTACCAATGTTAAATCCAAGTTGACTAACATAAGCAATTATGATCTCAACTACTGAAGAGGTACTTCAAGGATTTAGCATCTGGCCTTGCAACATTACAACCCTTGTTCTCAGCAAGACATAGAGCTCCCTCTGAAGGTTAATGCTTCCTTTTCAAAAGATATCTTCAGCCATTCACACAATCTCAAGGTTGTAAGCAATTTCTCCATTTTTCAACCTATAGGATGCATCAAGCTCTTCTTGAAAGCAATCTCTTACACTTCTTTATCCATCCTAAAAACATTAAGAAGAGATTATTAACAGTTCATGAAACTCAACTATCTCAAAAATACCATTTCTAGAAGCATATATGATTCACTTATCCAATGTTATATCATGAATTAATGATTTCATAAAATTCATGAACATTAAGCATGGAATACTTATCTCTTCATGTAGAGCTGAAATTTTACCCTTAGATTTAAAAAATACAAACAATAATAAAATACTTATCTTTTGTTGTCGGTACACCTCAATCTTCATTTTGCATAGAAAATTGTTTCTCTTCTCAAAGGCTCAGCTTTACTTAGAATTTGTAGTGGTAGCGAGTTAAATTTGAATGGTCAAAGACCATATTCAAATTTATCGATGCAGTCCTTTTCCGGTTGCAACCCACCTAGAATTGCTATCTAGAAGCAACAAACTCTATGATGTACGGATGATCAAGGATGAACTCCAGCGCATCCTACAATGGTGTGTTCCATGATGGCAACGAAAACAATACTTCTACCAATAGAGTTTGACCAAGAGTGATGAACATTACTTCCAGAAGGCACGGGTTCGATATGGAGCTCTTCCCATCACTTTTATTGCTGGATGGATCTGTGCACCAAGAGATGTCTCCATCATCGAATGGCATCATAAGTAATGCAATTTTCAACTCCTGATGCTCATAGGATGCTCGAATGCCTCAAAGATGCTTATGACTTCATTGAAGAAATGATTCTCGACTTAGTTCTCTTATGGCAAGAAGCAGAGGCACCAGAGATTAAAAATATGATAGCATTACTCAACCAACTCCAAGCTTGCGATCTTTCACAAGAACCAATTTTAGTTTGGGCAGAACCTGAAATATTAATGTCCGATTCCACAACATATCCAATAGAGTGAAGGAGATGTTCAACTCTTTAATAGAGAACATCGATCTTATGAAATTTCTCAATCATCCAAAAGATATAGAGATCCAGGAATTTCATCATGGGACTGGAAATGAATGTTGTCAAAGGAATTTCTCGATCATCCAGTCAATCTCTAGTGCTTAATATCCCGTTTGATGAATTCCTTCTTAGGCCCATCTTCGGCTATTCGTCATTTTCCTCAAGATGACGATTTCATATATACAAACTTCCTCTGTTGACTCCAATGGCCGATCGATAAATAGATTGCTATACCCGATGTCTTATTTACCATTGCTATATTGACTTTATCTAAGATAAGAACTTTGGAGTTTGAAATTTTGTGACTCAGAATGATCTCCTGACATCACTCAAGGGTTATGCTTTAAAAATTCTATCGAAGGTCCTTGATTTTGTTCCACTTCAACAATATTCACGATATGAATCTTGTGAATTAGCGGATTTATGCCCACATACACAATCCGCAACATAAACCTGTGAATAAGATCCACATACATGGTACTGGGAGTAGAATTTTTGGCCAAGAAATGTGGATGAGAGTTTTGATTAAAAACTCCAGAATTTTGCTCCATTGTTGGTAGGAAACTAATAGATGACATTAAAGAAATTTAAAGGTCTCCAAAAACTCGATTTCACAGAGTCTTGATAATACCATCAGTGCCATCTACCATCCCATTTTGTGCATATCCTGACACCATGACCGTCCATGAGACCTCATTCCACACAGGCATTAAATCAAACAGTTGGTGTGCCTCCTCCAACCATCTGCATTGGAAATATCCATTACTTGTCGAAGTTCAAGAAACCATATCTCGGGAAGGAAATCTGTCAAAAAAAATGTCGCGCGACATCAATCCTCCCGATCTATATGTACCTCGTCATCATGGAAATCCAAGAGATCACATTCCGTTCAGGCATTCTGTCTGTTGCATGCATCATCTATTATGCAATCCCGAACACAAGCTTTGATCATCGACGTCCAAGAAATCGCATTTCATTCAGGCATTCTATTTGTCGCATGCATCATCTATTCTATGATCCCGAACATAAGCTTTGATCATCGACGTCCAAGAATCGCATTTTGTTTAGGCACTAGATCAGATAGTCTGCACGCATCCTCAGTTCTCTCATTCCTCACATACTCAGAGATCAGAATTTAATTGAATCTTTCCTGACGTGGCTTTGATACCATGTTAATGCAATGATTAAATTCTACTTCATTGAAAGTCGATCCTCACAGGTAAACATCTATAGATTTTCATGTTTCCCAAATGAGGAAGGAGTGGATATAAGTATCAATGTGGGAGATGCATCCCATGAGCGGATGTGTCTCCACACATCGGCTGAAGGGGCATGTCTCTTTATTTTACTTTCTATCACTTGTTAAACAACGATCAATGACCTTTATCTGACCGATGCTATCTATTATCAACAAATGACAACTGGATATGAATGGAGATAGCCTCTTCTACTTCATCTACAAGTCTCTCTTTCTTCCCTTCCTCTTTCTTCCATTATGGCTTATTCATCACTACTATATTCTTCATCATTTTCAAGTTTTCTTTTACAATAACTACCAAAGAAACTATCTCATTTTGATGTTCATTTCATAGTTGCTCAAACATCTCCACTCTACTCATCACAAGAACTCTTCTTCCAAGAGGCATGGTACCATAAACAAATTACACGCAACTCAAATTTAGAAGTGGAGAAATTCACAAATGTGATGAACTTTGTTGCCAATCTTAAAGGAACGAACAAAATAATTAAGATAATAAAAACTACATGGGAATTTGGAGATGGTAATTCAGAAAGGACAGGAAAGGATCAAAGGTTAGATGGTAATTTAGAAAGGGAAGGAAAGGAGCCAAGGTTAGACATTGGATGCAGTTTTGCTAATCTAATTAACCCAGGGAATGGTCCTGAAACCTTATGTGTTTATCTTAAGTGTTTGTAGAATGTTGACAAATAAAATTTTGGGTGCTTTGATTTTGGGATTCAAAATGGCTTTCAAACTAGCAATATAGGCAGAACAATGAAGGCACAAAGAAGTATCATCAATTTTTCATGAACAAGCGAATATCATAGATGCTAAGATGGATCCTCTGCTAGCTTCCATGGAATACCACTCTGTGGACATAGATGATGTAAAAGATGAAAGCTAGGCTCAATCTCCTATATATATGCCAAAGCTAAACATAGACGTTGCAAAAGATGAAGGCCAGCCTAAAGCTCCTTGGGTGTACACCAAAGCTGAAGACAAAAAAGCACAAATACCCATCTAAAATTTTAAACCTCCAGGCCGTAGAGTAGTGTGCATGGGCTGTAGAGAGGAGCGGGCTTCACAATTATACAAGCTTTCTAATTGTAATATATTTAGAAGTCTAGTGCGTGTTAATCTAATACTACCAAAGTATTTGATGCAATAATTTTTTAGAGAATTAAGCAATAACGTTAGATTTAAGTTGACATTAATAGAGAAATAAAATTAGTGAGTTTGATTTTGATGATGGTATCTCTATACCACTTTTGGTTGCTCTTCCATGCTCTCCTGGGCCTAGTTCATTCATACTTTCATTGGGTGCTTTACCTGGATAAGACTATCTACACTATCCATTCATTCCAATGAGTGTAGGCCAAATAGGCTAGAGAGAAAAGGACAATAAAGTCCCTCACCCTATCAATAGGGTTTTTATTGAGTTAAAGAAGAATGTGTGAAATGGACAACAAAAGATTTGTACATTGGAAGAAGAGTTGTTGTAGAATAGAGTTAAGAAATTGATATTCAAGATGTGCATGCAAACCAATGAATAGAACTTCTAGAGTATACGCCTAAAGAAAAGATCATTAAATCCTTTCCAAAATAGGGTCATAAGTCATAGATTAACATCCCTACAATTTTTGGAATTTTGAATCATGAGAAGATGATTGATAGAATTACATTTAGAAGCTCGTGATTAATATAAGAAGGTTGTTTTAGAAGAGGACGAATTTGAAGGAATACAGATTGATATTGGATCTCATGGCTCTCAGTGAGGGTGACCAATGCACTTTCTCGATGGTGAAGACAAAACCATATCGGTAGGATGGATGAAGCTAATAAAGAAACACAATGCTGCAAAATACTGTATTCAATAAAAGGAAACAGTGGACTGTGTCAAAATCAGCATCTTCATCAAGCAGGTAGCAAGCAGAGTTGGATGGAAGCAATATCAAGCATATTCAGTGCTATCACTCGTCTTGAGATTTATGTGAATATGGAGGATGCGTTTGAAGCATATAGGAAGACATAAATCCATATTGTAAATTTTGCATGTGGAAAATTGGAAGGACATAAATCCATATTGTGGAATGGAGTACAATTCGAAACAGTTAAAATGAGGAAAGATAAAGACTTGGAATATGGTGATTTAAGTGTTTAGGGAAACTTAAAGGATAGGAATGTGAAAGATTATGCTCTTGAATTCTATAATTGAACATGTCACATAGAAATTGATGAAGTTTGGAACTGGTCTCTACCTTTCCATTCAAGGTAAATTTAGCATAGGGGAGTTGCATACTAAATAGGATGTAGGGGTATAGCATTTAAGGAAAAAGGGAAGTTTTCAAATAAGAGAAAATTGTAAGAGCAGATTGTAAGAGCAAGAAGATGTAAGGGTATAGGAAATTTTTGTCAAACGCTTCTCATATATGAGTGTGATTACTTGATTATAATCATTCTCAAGGGAGAAGTTGACTTAGATGAAGAAGAGGTTGGTGGATTTTTTTTATGGTGTTTTAGATGTGATAAGAGATAAATATGGAGCCCATACAGGACTTGCTGTCGGAGAGTCAAGATTTTGAAATCTCATCTCTAGGATAGCTAGAGTGAAGTTGAAAAATGAGTGCAAATTACAAAGAAATGGCCAAAAAGTTCACAAGTCAAATTCAATGTAGAGTGTTTGTTGTTAGAGCGGGGGGTCGAGATAAAAAGAAATGTGTGTCAAGGTAATTCTAATGTACTGGGTTTTTAGACAATATATGAAGAATATCAAAAATTGCATTTAAAGTTAAAGAGGAATTTAATAGATAAGTAGAAATGGGTTTAATACTATTGTAAGTGTGTTGAGTTTATATAACAACTCTAGAAGAGAAGAAGAAAAAATGGGGATTCATTGTTTTAAAAAGGAGTGTGAAATAAGACTCAAATTTGGATACTAATTGGAAGAAGAAAAGGTGGCCTCACATTATGATTTGTTAATCTTGCAAAGATGTTGGAATCATGCAAAGCTAAATTGGATGCTATAGAGACATCAAAAAAAGAATTGTTGTAGAGGAGAGTGAAAAAAATTGATGTTCAAGACAATTGAGCAACCCTACAGCTAGAAGTGCTAAGGAGAGTATATGGATAGAGAAAATATGATCAAAGACATTTTTAAATTGAGAGACAAGTCAAAAATTGATTTCCCTAAGTTTATAGATAGGATTGAAATTATAATATTCTTTTATATATGAGCAAATAGATGACCTAAAGAAATTAAATTTGGCATGCACCAAAGTAAAAGGACATGTCCATTAGGCGGGATCAAGCACAATTTGAAAAAGTTAGGATGAGAGATGGAAAGATAAAGACTTTGAACACAAATTCAAAGT
>CM021105.1:586397422-586565431 GCA_007115665.2 Sequoiadendron giganteum
ACCCTTAGATTTAAAAAATACAAACAATAATAAAATACTTATCTTTTGTTGTCGGTACACCTCAATCTTCATTTTGCATAGAAAATTGTTTCTCTTCTCAAAGGCTCAGCTTTACTTAGAATTTGTAGTGGTAGCGAGTTAAATTTGAATGGTCAAAGACCATATTCAAATTTATCGATGCAGTCCTTTTCCGGTTGCAACCCACCTAGAATTGCTATCTAGAAGCAACAAACTCTATGATGTACGGATGATCAAGGATGAACTCCAGCGCATCCTACAATGGTGTGTTCCATGATGGCAACGAAAACAATACTTCTACCAATAGAGTTTGACCAAGAGTGATGAACATTACTTCCAGAAGGCACGGGTTCGATATGGAGCTCTTCCCATCACTTTTATTGCTGGATGGATCTGTGCACCAAGAGATGTCTCCATCATCGAATGGCATCATAAGTAATGCAATTTTCAACTCCTGATGCTCATAGGATGCTCGAATGCCTCAAAGATGCTTATGACTTCATTGAAGAAATGATTCTCGACTTAGTTCTCTTATGGCAAGAAGCAGAGGCACCAGAGATTAAAAATATGATAGCATTACTCAACCAACTCCAAGCTTGCGATCTTTCACAAGAACCAATTTTAGTTTGGGCAGAACCTGAAATATTAATGTCCGATTCCACAACATATCCAATAGAGTGAAGGAGATGTTCAACTCTTTAATAGAGAACATCGATCTTATGAAATTTCTCAATCATCCAAAAGATATAGAGATCCAGGAATTTCATCATGGGACTGGAAATGAATGTTGTCAAAGGAATTTCTCGATCATCCAGTCAATCTCTAGTGCTTAATATCCCGTTTGATGAATTCCTTCTTAGGCCCATCTTCGGCTATTCGTCATTTTCCTCAAGATGACGATTTCATATATACAAACTTCCTCTGTTGACTCCAATGGCCGATCGATAAATAGATTGCTATACCCGATGTCTTATTTACCATTGCTATATTGACTTTATCTAAGATAAGAACTTTGGAGTTTGAAATTTTGTGACTCAGAATGATCTCCTGACATCACTCAAGGGTTATGCTTTAAAAATTCTATCGAAGGTCCTTGATTTTGTTCCACTTCAACAATATTCACGATATGAATCTTGTGAATTAGCGGATTTATGCCCACATACACAATCCGCAACATAAACCTGTGAATAAGATCCACATACATGGTACTGGGAGTAGAATTTTTGGCCAAGAAATGTGGATGAGAGTTTTGATTAAAAACTCCAGAATTTTGCTCCATTGTTGGTAGGAAACTAATAGATGACATTAAAGAAATTTAAAGGTCTCCAAAAACTCGATTTCACAGAGTCTTGATAATACCATCAGTGCCATCTACCATCCCATTTTGTGCATATCCTGACACCATGACCGTCCATGAGACCTCATTCCACACAGGCATTAAATCAAACAGTTGGTGTGCCTCCTCCAACCATCTGCATTGGAAATATCCATTACTTGTCGAAGTTCAAGAAACCATATCTCGGGAAGGAAATCTGTCAAAAAAAATGTCGCGCGACATCAATCCTCCCGATCTATATGTACCTCGTCATCATGGAAATCCAAGAGATCACATTCCGTTCAGGCATTCTGTCTGTTGCATGCATCATCTATTATGCAATCCCGAACACAAGCTTTGATCATCGACGTCCAAGAAATCGCATTTCATTCAGGCATTCTATTTGTCGCATGCATCATCTATTCTATGATCCCGAACATAAGCTTTGATCATCGACGTCCAAGAATCGCATTTTGTTTAGGCACTAGATCAGATAGTCTGCACGCATCCTCAGTTCTCTCATTCCTCACATACTCAGAGATCAGAATTTAATTGAATCTTTCCTGACGTGGCTTTGATACCATGTTAATGCAATGATTAAATTCTACTTCATTGAAAGTCGATCCTCACAGGTAAACATCTATAGATTTTCATGTTTCCCAAATGAGGAAGGAGTGGATATAAGTATCAATGTGGGAGATGCATCCCATGAGCGGATGTGTCTCCACACATCGGCTGAAGGGGCATGTCTCTTTATTTTACTTTCTATCACTTGTTAAACAACGATCAATGACCTTTATCTGACCGATGCTATCTATTATCAACAAATGACAACTGGATATGAATGGAGATAGCCTCTTCTACTTCATCTACAAGTCTCTCTTTCTTCCCTTCCTCTTTCTTCCATTATGGCTTATTCATCACTACTATATTCTTCATCATTTTCAAGTTTTCTTTTACAATAACTACCAAAGAAACTATCTCATTTTGATGTTCATTTCATAGTTGCTCAAACATCTCCACTCTACTCATCACAAGAACTCTTCTTCCAAGAGGCATGGTACCATAAACAAATTACACGCAACTCAAATTTAGAAGTGGAGAAATTCACAAATGTGATGAACTTTGTTGCCAATCTTAAAGGAACGAACAAAATAATTAAGATAATAAAAACTACATGGGAATTTGGAGATGGTAATTCAGAAAGGACAGGAAAGGATCAAAGGTTAGATGGTAATTTAGAAAGGGAAGGAAAGGAGCCAAGGTTAGACATTGGATGCAGTTTTGCTAATCTAATTAACCCAGGGAATGGTCCTGAAACCTTATGTGTTTATCTTAAGTGTTTGTAGAATGTTGACAAATAAAATTTTGGGTGCTTTGATTTTGGGATTCAAAATGGCTTTCAAACTAGCAATATAGGCAGAACAATGAAGGCACAAAGAAGTATCATCAATTTTTCATGAACAAGCGAATATCATAGATGCTAAGATGGATCCTCTGCTAGCTTCCATGGAATACCACTCTGTGGACATAGATGATGTAAAAGATGAAAGCTAGGCTCAATCTCCTATATATATGCCAAAGCTAAACATAGACGTTGCAAAAGATGAAGGCCAGCCTAAAGCTCCTTGGGTGTACACCAAAGCTGAAGACAAAAAAGCACAAATACCCATCTAAAATTTTAAACCTCCAGGCCGTAGAGTAGTGTGCATGGGCTGTAGAGAGGAGCGGGCTTCACAATTATACAAGCTTTCTAATTGTAATATATTTAGAAGTCTAGTGCGTGTTAATCTAATACTACCAAAGTATTTGATGCAATAATTTTTTAGAGAATTAAGCAATAACGTTAGATTTAAGTTGACATTAATAGAGAAATAAAATTAGTGAGTTTGATTTTGATGATGGTATCTCTATACCACTTTTGGTTGCTCTTCCATGCTCTCCTGGGCCTAGTTCATTCATACTTTCATTGGGTGCTTTACCTGGATAAGACTATCTACACTATCCATTCATTCCAATGAGTGTAGGCCAAATAGGCTAGAGAGAAAAGGACAATAAAGTCCCTCACCCTATCAATAGGGTTTTTATTGAGTTAAAGAAGAATGTGTGAAATGGACAACAAAAGATTTGTACATTGGAAGAAGAGTTGTTGTAGAATAGAGTTAAGAAATTGATATTCAAGATGTGCATGCAAACCAATGAATAGAACTTCTAGAGTATACGCCTAAAGAAAAGATCATTAAATCCTTTCCAAAATAGGGTCATAAGTCATAGATTAACATCCCTACAATTTTTGGAATTTTGAATCATGAGAAGATGATTGATAGAATTACATTTAGAAGCTCGTGATTAATATAAGAAGGTTGTTTTAGAAGAGGACGAATTTGAAGGAATACAGATTGATATTGGATCTCATGGCTCTCAGTGAGGGTGACCAATGCACTTTCTCGATGGTGAAGACAAAACCATATCGGTAGGATGGATGAAGCTAATAAAGAAACACAATGCTGCAAAATACTGTATTCAATAAAAGGAAACAGTGGACTGTGTCAAAATCAGCATCTTCATCAAGCAGGTAGCAAGCAGAGTTGGATGGAAGCAATATCAAGCATATTCAGTGCTATCACTCGTCTTGAGATTTATGTGAATATGGAGGATGCGTTTGAAGCATATAGGAAGACATAAATCCATATTGTAAATTTTGCATGTGGAAAATTGGAAGGACATAAATCCATATTGTGGAATGGAGTACAATTCGAAACAGTTAAAATGAGGAAAGATAAAGACTTGGAATATGGTGATTTAAGTGTTTAGGGAAACTTAAAGGATAGGAATGTGAAAGATTATGCTCTTGAATTCTATAATTGAACATGTCACATAGAAATTGATGAAGTTTGGAACTGGTCTCTACCTTTCCATTCAAGGTAAATTTAGCATAGGGGAGTTGCATACTAAATAGGATGTAGGGGTATAGCATTTAAGGAAAAAGGGAAGTTTTCAAATAAGAGAAAATTGTAAGAGCAGATTGTAAGAGCAAGAAGATGTAAGGGTATAGGAAATTTTTGTCAAACGCTTCTCATATATGAGTGTGATTACTTGATTATAATCATTCTCAAGGGAGAAGTTGACTTAGATGAAGAAGAGGTTGGTGGATTTTTTTTATGGTGTTTTAGATGTGATAAGAGATAAATATGGAGCCCATACAGGACTTGCTGTCGGAGAGTCAAGATTTTGAAATCTCATCTCTAGGATAGCTAGAGTGAAGTTGAAAAATGAGTGCAAATTACAAAGAAATGGCCAAAAAGTTCACAAGTCAAATTCAATGTAGAGTGTTTGTTGTTAGAGCGGGGGGTCGAGATAAAAAGAAATGTGTGTCAAGGTAATTCTAATGTACTGGGTTTTTAGACAATATATGAAGAATATCAAAAATTGCATTTAAAGTTAAAGAGGAATTTAATAGATAAGTAGAAATGGGTTTAATACTATTGTAAGTGTGTTGAGTTTATATAACAACTCTAGAAGAGAAGAAGAAAAAATGGGGATTCATTGTTTTAAAAAGGAGTGTGAAATAAGACTCAAATTTGGATACTAATTGGAAGAAGAAAAGGTGGCCTCACATTATGATTTGTTAATCTTGCAAAGATGTTGGAATCATGCAAAGCTAAATTGGATGCTATAGAGACATCAAAAAAAGAATTGTTGTAGAGGAGAGTGAAAAAAATTGATGTTCAAGACAATTGAGCAACCCTACAGCTAGAAGTGCTAAGGAGAGTATATGGATAGAGAAAATATGATCAAAGACATTTTTAAATTGAGAGACAAGTCAAAAATTGATTTCCCTAAGTTTATAGATAGGATTGAAATTATAATATTCTTTTATATATGAGCAAATAGATGACCTAAAGAAATTAAATTTGGCATGCACCAAAGTAAAAGGACATGTCCATTAGGCGGGATCAAGCACAATTTGAAAAAGTTAGGATGAGAGATGGAAAGATAAAGACTTTGAACACAAATTCAAAGTTAAAGGATAAATTTTGCATGTTGATTATACATTGAGTTTGTCTAGGAAGCAAAGAATGTGTTTGAAAGTATAATATGACCATCAAAACATGTTGAATACGCACAGATGAAAGTTGCCACGTATGTAAATGGTCTCTGCCTTTCCATTTAATATGAATTTGACGTTGCTAAGTTGCATTATACCTAAAAAGTATATTAGTGTGTTTGAAGAGCACAATAGAAGTTTTCAACAAAATTACAGGGTACAAGGAATGTGCTATAAGAGGAGAAATAAAATTATTGTCAATGATAAGTAGGTTTTGGAACAAAATCAGTAGTTTTCAAAACAAAAATTATACGATCTTTTGATAATTGTTGAAGAGTGATATATTTTTATTTGGATGCATTCAAGTTGGACTTCTACAATTTACTTTGATTGGTTGATTTCATCTTTTAGGAAATGTATTTGCAAGTGAAGGGAGTGCAAAACACATCATTTATCTAAATTGAAGAGCATGAAAGATATTTCCAAGGAAAGTGTACACTTGATCTGTAGATTCTTCAATGAACCTTGTAGAAGGACACTCTATACACCTTCACACAAGCTTCATAGACAGCTTTGGGATCACATCTTTCAGGTATTTCAGACCGTTTTTTTATTCATTATGTGGAGAGAAAATGCTCAGGTAACTTTTGATTTATACAAGGTCACTTGGCCTTTTTGGTTTGTTATTAGAGTTATATTTTTACCCTTTATATGTACAATGACTCTAGAAGGTGGTAAGAAGGAATATTAGAGGGTTAGTTTTCAGAATTCAGCAACTCAGGTCCTTAGTTGCAATCGGTTAGAATGTTCTTTGTGTCAATCTATATTGTGTCCTCAACAATAGATGTTTGCTTTCCTTTTTTGGGTCCAAAGAGAAAGTACGTCTCTAAAGGCCATCATATTTTTTTGAGATATTTTACTTTATAGTTTAAAACTAAGTTGTTTATATTGCATACATAACAATATTTTGAAATTGGACAAATATAAAATCCAACAAAATGCAATCCAATTGGCAAGACGAGATGCAAGCCCAAGGTTACATTAAAAGGGGCACACTTTAAAATATACAAGAAACTTCAAAAAAAAAATGAAGAGGAAAGTTAAAAAGAAAAGACAGAAAAAGCACCCAAAAGTAGTGTAAAAACAATTATTCAAGAACAAAATAATGACTAAAATAATTTTAAAATGTTTATTGCATGTCCATATTATAAAATAAAAATAAAAATGAACAAGAAAACCCACCTGGAGCTGGGAAAAAATCTGAAGAACTCTGTAGATTTGTTGGCCCTATTTAACTTTCTTCTGCAGATCCATATGTTCAAACCTTCATCCAATAGTGCTCAAGGCTTTTAGACTAAAAACTTTTAATTCACAAATGATCAACCCAAAAACTCATTGATTAACTTTCTATGATGCAAACAAAATTCAAAGTAAAAAAAAATATCCTCCCAAAATTGGAGGTTGATATAAAAGATATCTATAGTTATTTGGAAATACTTTGCCCTCTTTTACGGTCCATAAATCCAAAGCTGCACCCAAAAGGCAAAAAGTGTTCAAAAAATATAATTAAAATTTGTCAATAAAAGAGTAGGTAACTGAAAAATTCATTACTTAATAATGCAAACAAAATTCAAAATGAACAGGAAACCCCACCTGGAAGTAGAGGCTAACATGAAGATTTTTTTTTGTTATCTATTAACTCTATCATATGCTCTTCAGCAGACCCGTATGTTAAAATCTGTCAAAAATGGAGGAACAAAGAATTATTGATCGGTAATCCATACTCCAAATAAAATTCAAAACAGTGAAAAAAAAAAGAAAGAAAAAAAAGAAAAGCCTATCTGAACTTGAAGAATTATCCATATCTATTAATCTTGTCCTACCCTACTCTGCAAACATTGTCCTACCTTTGCAGGCCTATGCCTATATGTTCAAAGCAACATCAACTAATGCTTAATGAAATAAGACTTACATAATACAAATCTATAAAATTTGTTCAGACTGATTGGCTAATAATTCTTCATACTGCAAACAAAACTTAAACTACAGAGAAGAACTCCACATGAACTGATACTTAATATAAATCAATAGCATTCTTATATAAAATAAACTAAGAAATTCATTACAAAAATGGTTAATAATCATTCTTGAAAATAAATTTCAAAATGCACAGAAAACCCAGCTAGGGTTGAAGCCTATATGAAAGAATTGTTTATATTTATTGGCATTCTCCTACCCATTTCTCTCATATAAAGAGTGCTTAACCAAATAGACTCAAAAAAAAATTCGACACCAGAAATTTCCACGTATCCAAAGAAAATTTGCACAATGAGTGGCTTGAGAATATTGAGGAAAGGAAAAATGCACGATGACTAGCTTGAGAAATTTCTATGCATAACTGTTTTAACAATTGCAGACACCCAAAGAAAAATTGCAGACACCTTTTGAAATTGAATGATCAAAGAAAACTTTCTACCCACAAAATTTGAATACTAAATATGTTATAAAGAGGAAGAAAATTGGGTATTAGCAAAAAGCAGTAAGGAAAAAAGCAAAGGCAGAAAATGTCTACACACAACCTCTCAAAAAATTTGGGTGCAACGTACATGACGAGGCCAGGTGCATGTTTTGGGAGAATTTGATAGAAAAAGATGTCCCTCCAACATAAATAGATAGTATTGGAGATGGCAATCTAAGATTAGGGTTTCCAGTAAAGTGGTAATTCTTGAATACAAATACAGAGTCCAACAAAATAATAAGTACCTACTAGACTACAGCCAATAAAAGACAATAATTCAAGAAAAAACAAACAGTGCCTATACGGTATCTCAAACCAGAGTTTCCAAGAAGCTCCAAACTTCATGAAAACACTTCAAAGATCGATCATCTGATACCATCAAGCCACAAACTGTGGGAAACCAAACTCCTATTATGATGATTAACTCCCCAGCTCAGGGTGCATAGGATGACATAAAGGCCAATTACCTGAGAATGCAGGATTAGACCACAGTCCATCCTGAGCTGGATACAATTTGTTTCGGATTTTCTTAAATAATAAACTATCTAGAACTCTGGAATTCATATATAACAAACATAACTTATACAAGAGGGCATATCTGATCCCACATAATTTTAATTCCCACCCTACTAAATGCATAGCTATATTCAACAGAATACGGATCTCATATATCAATTAAACATTGAAAAAATAAATATAGTTACCAAGATAGAGAACCAAATTCAGATGAACACTCAAAGAAGAAGAGGCATGTCTATGAAAAGAGCCAAACTCTAGCTTCAAGGACTCAAAATGGAGCAGAAGTCAAAGTTTAAGCAGAAAATATACAAATAACAGATAATGACTGTTTTTCTGTCTTCCAGAATGTTGTCTCTCCCTGGAAGAATATCCGATCTGTCTTGTATTTACTAACAGGTAAACCCAGGAGTCCCAAAGCTTGAGTCCCACTTGAATGCAAAAGAATCGCAGCAAAGTGAATGCATTCTTTCAGTTTATTTATTAGTATAGACATCTTAAATATATTTATTTATTTATTTTATTTTATTTTACTTATTTAAAAAGATTTTTTTTATTATGTCTTGTTGTCATTGTAGAATGTCTCATAATATATTTATATGTTTAGAACACATGTATCACATCCTATAAAGGGATCCATTTAAGTTCATTGTGGATAGGTACATTGATCTACCTTATCAATGACAAAGTGACAAACTCGATGGTTCATTCCATGAGAGAAGTCACATAGCCAATCTATATGTCATGCACCCAAGAGGTCCACTATATATATACATAAAACACTATCAACAGCTAAAGGATAATTTTAAGCACCCTCATTATATGGGCTTGTAATCAAATAAAAATTGCATATAATGGTGAAAGGAAAGGTGACAAAGCAAAGACGACAAAAACTCCTCTACCAAACATGACATATATGCAATGTGAGTGTGTGTTTTAAACTTCTTAGAATGAATATGTCCCCTAGATATGGAAAACTTGAGCACATTGTGGTACACCAAGTTAAAACATGACTTGATGAGCAACAACGAAATTAGTTAGATATGAGTCACCATCACTATAAAAAATTGTATAGGAGGATGTCAGGTGGAAGATAGCATGAAAAATAAAGATAGAAAGGAAAAACTTGTAGGCCATAGAATGTCATTTTGGTGAAGTAATTTTTTTCAAGGAATAGAGAGCAATGAAAACAAAGACTAATAAGAGGAGAAAACAATTAGGTGTTGAAAAAATTTCGTTCACTTGAATTCTTTCCTTCTTTATAGGTTTCTAGCCATGTAATTCACTATTTATATGTCAATTTTGGTTTGTTGCAATATTTTGAGGGACTATGGAGTGAGATCCAAACTATGTCAAGAAAAAATATTCATAAAAGGGATTGGATGAGAGATTACAAGGAGAAGCTTACAACTGGAAAGGGATTTATAGATTAAGTATAAACCATAAATATGAGTAGAAGAGATGTATTTGATACCATTGGGCCATCAAGGAGAGACTCAAAACAAGAGGGATTTTTAGATTAAGAAGAAATCATGGATATGAGTAGCTAAGATAGGACGTGATACCACTAGGCCATCTTAATCTAATAGAATCCAATGTACATGAATGCTTCTCAAAGATCTTTCTTAGATATAGCTCTTCATTTCCTTCAAATTTGGAAAAAGAGGACTTGAAAGATAATGATTTAGTCTTTACAAATAAAATCATGCTTATTATTGCTTGGTGTGTTGCATATTATATGGAGACCAATTTTTTTCTAAAACTATAATAAAAATATGCATTATGTAGTATTTTAATGCCTATTTCAAAAATATCTTCATCACTCTTGGCATTGAGGCAAATTTTACCACCCAATTTTAAATGTTCAATATTTTTTCTATAGTTAAGTACACACCTCGTTCAGAATTGATTTCCTATAGTAGTATAAAATACTAAACTATTATATTATTTTAAGGGGTAAATGCTTTTGATCCGAAGCTATGAATCGACAAGGTCACAAATGAGGGACCTCATCCACAATTTAAACATTCAAAAATTACACTCCATTGGGGTTTGAACCTTGATGGCAAGAACAACACCACAACAACTTAACCATCATACCATGTCACTATTGAAAAATTCTAAACTACTCACTCTCATAGCTAAAAGTAATTAATTTAAGTTGATTTATGCTTATAAGTATTCATCTTATTAGATTGGCCTAGATTGGGCTTAGGGGAGTTTGGAGGTGATGTTAATTTTAATAATTCCCACAATATACACCTTCATCTTTGATTGTTTTTTTGACCCTTCATTACTATCTCCTTGACCTTCTTTCAACTAGCAATCGAGGATCATGAGTTCGGTGGTGGTGGAGGTATATAAATTTAAATAGAATTTTGATGTTCTTGTTCAAGTTTTTTGGTTACCCACTTACTCTTTTATAATACCACTCTAGAAATAAAAAAGTTGATCTCAAATCTAAATGCATTATCACTTAGCTTTATATTTCTTTCTTTTTCTTTCTTGATTGGAATTTAAAATGGTGGTTAAACTTTAAATGGCCCTAATAAATTACATTAAAAGTTGTTAGCAAGGATTGCTTGCAAGTTGTTAAGCTCAATATTGAATATCGTGTTATACAGTTCACACATGATAACAATTTGTATCACCACACACTATAATATGATAATTTTTGTACACTATAGATTTCACAATATTAAAGATTGCAAAAAATGCCTTAATAAAACATATTCTAAGTTGGGGGAGATTTGGTTGAAAAGTTGTAACAATGGAAATAACAAGGTAAATGGTTAGATCCTTCTTTCCTATTGAGTCTAATATCATACTTGTAAAAGAGTAATTTTAGAATACGTTGAATTCAGATCTATGGAAAGGAGTTATTATTTGGTCATTGAACTAAGTATTCAATGTATATGAGTTCTATTTGTATCAACTAATAGATAGGTATAGATTTGGGAACCTAAAAAAAATTAGCTCTAGGGTTTTCAATACTCAAGACCATGGTAGGAATGTGTTTGCCAAATTACCTTGCATACAACTATTGGAAGGTACTAATATTTTTTTAGGAAACTTTATACATACTAGGTAACCCTTAACCCTCATTTGGGCAACTAGGGTTCTTTGTATTTAGTTCACATATTATTATGATGGCAAATGGAGTGAAGTGATTTTAGATCAGTGTCCCTATTATATATTTGGTTGAGATTTTGTAGTCTCAAAAATATGATTAGCTTGTTAGTTTATGTTACAATGATGCTCATTTCAATTTCTACATTTACCCAACATAGGTATTCCCATTAATTGTACTTGAGAGTACATTAGACTTTGATTTTGGTGAGTTATTCAATATGGTTAGAAAATATTTGAGGTTGAAATTAATAGTCAATTATTAGTTGTTGCATGTTACCATGAGAAATTTTGCCATGAAAATTGAAAAAAAAATACACGACATAATTATATTATACCAATGAGGAGTGAGTAGGGAAAATATTAGTTATAGAAGTGTCTAAGATATTAAAAGATTATAATTACAACTATGGTAAGACTAAATCATCAAGCTTATACATCTTGAATAGAAGATTGAAAATGGTAGGTACTTTATTGGAATATTGGGTTAATCAATATTCCATTGCATTTATCCCATGTATATTCAAATATACTATTTTATTATCGCCATACCTTAATCTTTAATGCTTAAGTTATTTCATGATTTAGATTGGTAATTATTTATTGCATAGTTAATTTACTATATTTTTATAGGCATTGAGATTCCTTCCAAGAAATTAGAATTGATTCCTATTGTTGGAAAGTTGTCTTTTGGGCATGGTTTTCACAAACTCTTTTAAACAAAATCCTTAAGATGTAAACAACAATTATTTTTTAACTTTACTTGTTAACCTTACTTGATGGGGGTATTTTATTTGAATTGTTTCTTAATGAGCTATATGAAGGTTTATGGCACAGACTATAGAGCCTCTAATTCTGTAAAATTGATACATATGTAGGGTTATTTTAAATCAAGCCCCAAAAGAGTACATCTAGTGCTAGAGATATGTCATGATATAGGGATCTTGTCCAATATAATGCATTATTGGAAGTAGTAATAGATATATGTTGTCATTTCTAGATTTAGTAAGGTTTGTGGATAGCATTTCTAAATTGAAACAAATTATTAAGTATATGAATCATTGGTTCCATAATTTAAAGAAGATCATCATCAATAGAAAGGTCAATAAGTATAATAGATCAAGTGGTTGTTAATTTTATTTAGGTCCCACAAAGAAGACATATTGCCAAAATATGTGATGCACATCACACTTTGTAATGAAATTATAATCATTTTGATGAAAAAATAGTAGTAATCAATGGTGGTTGTTGAATTGGTATTGGAGCATAGTTTATATACCAGACACATATAGCTTACTAGACTTTGGGAATAAGTTGACAAGGTGAAAATATAGAGTTGTGTCTCATTTTGGGCCAACATAATAGTTTTGGGAGAAATAGTTTCATTTGAAAGGTCTCTTAGGTGAAACAATTTCCCCTAAACTATGTGGAACCTACATGACACAAAGGGTTTCAAACAAAACTATCTCACCCAAACACTTTATAAATTCTCATATTATGTATCAATTTACAAACAAGGTTTTGGCAAAAAATATTCTCCTGAAATAGCCAAGGTGGAATCCCATGTGACACCTTTGTCTCTCTTTTGGGTAGAATTCAACAAGTAGATTTTTAACTCCTCATTTCTTCAACTAGGTCTATGTTCATAAAATCTAAAAATAATCTCTAGTAGGGTTTCGATCCTAGAATGTAAGATTTATATTTTTAACATTTTAATAGTTATTATTAGTTTTAATTTATTTTAAGTAGGTCATTATAATTAAGCATAAGGCTACTTAGGAATTAAGAAAAGTATCCTATTTTTTTTTCTTAAATTAAAAAATATAGTGCACTAGAGGAGACAATCCTCTCCAAATGATATAAATTATTTTGTTTATGATAAATAGTTTATCTACTTGGAGTGGAGTTCCATAAAAACTATTATTTTTTAGTTAACTTAACTTAAATTTGTTTTATTAAAAATAAATATTCATAGAATTTTTATTTTTTTTGCATGCACTAGATATTGAAGTTATCTAAGTGGGTTGGGTAGAGGGGAGAAAGTGAAGAAAATAGATATATTTTGTGTTAACCATTTCCTTTATTAAAGTGGGACATAGTTTAAAAAATTTACCCACAAAATTATACTTACTAGCTCACTACGATTATAATTGACTCTCAACATGAACTATGTAGAAAGAATGAAAGTTCCTAGTATAAGTACAATGGACCCACAACATGTAAGTGAGGTTCTTATTTTGGATATTACTATACATTGGAACTTATATAGAGATGAGTACCAAGTATGGGACTTGAATGGCCCAAGAAGCCCAACAAAGATCATGTTGTATTTGACTAAATAATATAGTTTGGATTTAGGGAAAAAAATATTAATAAGTTAGATAACTCATACACCATAGAAAGATCAAGGATTTAGTTAGAGGTATCGTTGGATATAACAATACTAATCGAAGGTCAAATTATTCCTATGTGTGCTCACTACAAGGTACAGTTGGTGGTGAGTATGAGTTAATTAGATACTTGGTCAAGATGATTTTGCCAAACCTTAACTAATGGGACCTTGAAAGGAAACCCAAGATTATCAAGTGTCAAATTGCATCCTTTGTGATGTAATAAGGACAATGATTTCTTTTCAATCTCTTTAAAAAAAAAAATTCAAACAATGTTGTAGAAGGATAAATGCTAGTCATTAGAATTTAGTTGGCTCTAAGTAGTGACTATGGAAAATTATTATAGAAGTAATTCTAAAAATTTCATTAATCTAATTACCACAGTAAGAATTGAGAATTATCAGCATAATAATTTAGTTGAAGAGGCCTTGTTGAGAAAAAAAATTATTTGATAGGATTTTCTATGTGCATCTCCAGAGAAGGTAACCAAGAAACCAATTAATTGGCCAATCTTGATACCAATTCTAATGGAGACATCATAACATACATAGAGAATTCTAGAATTTGAGCTAGTGGATTTGAGATCTTTTTTGCCTAGTAATACCAAAATTGTAATAATCTAGCTATAATACCAAAAAAATACCACTATTTTTTTATTTGTATACTCAGGTACTTATATCCATATGGGATAGACTTTCATCCAATTTTGGACAAGCATCCAACCATATAGTCTATGCATATTCCCATACACGATAGATATTCATATATCCATCCAAGACAAACATCTATTCAAATGAGATAGGAATCTATCCATAAAGAATAAGCATATGCTCTAACTAGAGAATTAGATTTATAAAGACCATCTAGGTCTGGAGTTAGTCTCTAAATACTATGCTCCCATATTGGAAGTGCACTAAGGTTTCCATCTTCAAAGTATAATATATACAAATAAAGTATTGAAACTCAACTCAGAATTTGCGCTAAAGTCTTAGGGAATCAAGTAATCCATTTAATATTCTTTTGAGTATACAAATAATACATTTTATATTGATATTTATCTTAGATATTTTACCATTAACTGAATAATGTTCTTGAATGAATAATATAGTATTATGACTTAAGGTATTATAGTTTTTCTTGAATACACCCCAAACCCTGTACCTAAACACATACATATTGAGAACCTCCATTGTTCACCAGATTGATTACATATATTTATTCCATAAGGGATGAAGCTATGATATATATAGTTATATTATCTAAGATATGTTTGATGTGGATTGTTTATGTGGGTACGTAGCGCTTTCTAGGGCCCTTTCCCCCAAGCAGTTCCTCTACAACTGTTATCAATGAATGGGAGCATTTAGAAGAATTTAGTTTTCATAGCACAATACTTGTTTACCTAAATCTATCCAATGCCTAGTCCTATTCAAATAAACTAATAACTCTCATTGAAAAAAATATCAATATTTCTATTCTCATTATTTATAAGATGATGATTATGTTTACCCCATTGAAACTTGAAAGATTAAATTCAATCCTTTTTAAAAACATATGAAGATCTTATGAAACTACATGATGGTTTTATTAGTTTAATGCAACATCCTTAGGTTCATTTGAATTATCTCTTTAGTTTGTGATCTAAGGACTATTATCCATTCTTTAGATATTAAACAACACATTGTCCTTTATTTATTCTTAGTTATTGGTAGGGACAATGCCACAAATATTGTTGTAATTATATTTAGACACTAAGTGTAGTAACCCAAGAATGACGACATTACCCATAAATGCTATAGACATCATTTTTATTGAGTGTTGCTACTTTGGTTTTAAGTCTTATTTTGGTTGCCTATCTAAACTAGAAAATGAAAGAATCTAAGAATCAAACATTCATAACCACCCTTAAGAAATTTTGTAATCATTGTAAACAATATATTGAAGCTATCAATCGTAAAAGAAAATTTACATTATCAACTAAAATAACCTTATTTAACTCTCAAGTAAATTGCTATAAATTATATTTCAAAAGCTAGATAAGAACTTATTGAATTTTCAAGTAATCTTTGTAAAATAAATTTTAAAAGATAAATAATAGTTCAATTTCACACCATTATTTCAAGTAATTTTATTGATCAATTTACATCTCAAAGCTAAATAAATAGTTAAATATTTAATAATAATTAAATGTTAAACTTTCAACTAACTAAACTGGTTAGGTAAATATAGTTCTACACTATATACCAAACTTGAAAGTAAGTTTTATTTGAACTATTTGTATTCCTAGGTAAATAAAATGAATATTTACAAGTTGAATTACACACTTGACAAGGTTTCCAACTACTCATGATACTATGTTTATAACCCCTATCCAATTTTCAATTGATTAACTAATTCTATTCATTAAGTACAACAAAGTTTCATCTTAATAATTTTTTCATCTTTAAAATCATTGAGAATGTCTAAAGGTAAGTGTTGATGTTTAAAACTAATATAATTTATAATCCTGATGTGTTGTATTGTTTTTGAAAAGCTAAGCAGCATTTTCAGGGTGTCATACCCTTCACAAAGGGCCCAAGGGGCCAAAGAAAAAACATAGTTCAAAATAGAATTTGAACTAGAGAACCAACCAGAAACAGGTGACTGACAGTTGTGGAAACCAGAGAAATTAAGCAACCCCAGACACAGAGGGGTCAAAGCTAGCTTCACAAGCTCAAGTCCGAAAAGCTGACACAAATTTCTTCTTTTGAAGAACGACTAACCAAGGAGGCTCAAAACCTAGAAGCGAAGAGAACGGAGAGAGGAGTGAGTCTGCCATAGCCACCACGAGACCACCAAACAGAGTCGGCAGTGACGCAATCGAGAAAGAATCAACCAACGAAACAGAAAAATCTCCCAATAAAGGGTGGACAAGGTCTAACAGAGCAGCGACAGCAGGGGCTGGGTAAGGCACAATAGTGTCAGCAAAGCAGACCAAAGGTGGATCCACAATAGAGAGGTTTGGGAGAGGAGCAACAACATGATGGTCAACCTCCACAGAAGAAATCTCTGAAGAAGAACCCACCGTGAGGTGATCCAGGAGAGCATCCCTCCAACAAGTTGCAGCACCCTTGCGATGGGCATGAGGGCAAGCAAAGGCCAAATGACCCACCGAAAAGCATCTCCTACACCGAAAGGGGAGACCCTCATAATCTAAGAGTTGCTTCCACGGTCTGTCCTCCACCAACAAAATAACATCCCCATGCAAAGGTTTGGAGATGTCCAGATCAACTAACACCCGAGTGACTATGGTGTGCCCAAACTCCCTAGTAGTAGAATCCACCATTAAGAATCGACCAATGGTATTGCAAATGGCCTCAAAGCATGATTCCTCCTAGAACTGGAGAGGAAGGTTTGGCAGTCGGACCCAAATAGGTATGGTGTTCAACAACTCCGTAAGCGAGTTGAAAGAGTGAGACCAAGGCTTGATGGACAGAGAATGAATACCCCACATTCATCCTCTGTTCAGAACATGATGTGTTGTATTGTTGATACTAATGAAGGTTACTTATAATCCAAATTAGTTTATAATTTTGTTTAACTAAATGTATCTACAATAAGTTAGATAAATGGTTTTATAGGTATCATGATAATCATTTAATAGAGACGACCTATTCAATATTTAAAAATAAATAGTAAAACTCAATAATGTTATACAAAATCCTCAAGTAGTTGCTCGATACTATATTATAACTATTCCCTAACAAGTTAATAACCTTGAGCTATTTTCAACTAGGATCGCACTCAAATTCATGTTCAATAAATCTCTTTCTATTGTAAGTCATAAGGTTCGAGGGGTGGTTAAAGTTTTATTTAGAGATAGAAATATCCTAATTTGTTTTCAACGAGTCAATTATAATATAAATTCATATGATTATTTATTTTTGGTATTATTTGTTTATTATATAGTTGTACTTAGTAAAATATTTTGATGCAGGAGCAATTAGCGGTACTAGCAATCTTGCATCACCAAAAATATTGCTAATTTATTTTTGTTGTTTTCAATAAGGGCTAAGGTGTGTGGAAAATAAATATTTTAATTTGCAATAATTTTATTTTCCCTTGTGGTGATATGTAAATGCAATTTTTGGAGGAAATATGGTGAGGTAGATGTTTTTAAGGTATACTTGGGAAAATACTCCTTTTGGATGTCCCATTCTTGGTGGGAACTGATGGGTCTAGATAATAGTTGTTTTTTATATCTTTTATAGATGCTTATAGACATTACCAAGACATGTCTCCTATACATGTTCATTTGTTATTCTATCTTTGATACCTATTATGCAACCTCGAACCTAGTTTAAGTATATAGAAATATAATTATGATGTGATGGTTAATGCATGATTTATGTATGAATATGTATGAATTGTGATTGGATATCTATGCTTAGTCATGGTTGTTAGTATTGTGTAGATGTTTTATGAACTAACCCCTTACAAGTAGAGGAGGCACTATAGCCCACAAATAATACAACACAAAGCTCATAGTTGAAGGAGTTCCTAAACAGTGAAACAAGTGATTCCTAAAATAAATTGAACATGATCACTAGAACATGAAGATATCAAGTGGAGGAGATAATGCATCCTTATGATGATTAATAAAGACACTGGAGAAGGAAGAACCCTATTGTGATTGGAATTCTAAATTGATTTTGAGCATTCCACAATTTAGTCTGTTACAAACAGAGTCACAATCCAATTTAGACTCTTCTTCTTTTCTAGTTGCATTTAGAGTTAACTGAATCTTTGTCACCCTCTGACATCGAGGGAGTGGTCATTAAAGGTTTCAGTTTAGAGTCTTATTTTGAATAAGCTTCCTCGTTCCTATATGTACAACACGTTGGTTGAGTCTTGAGTTAGCTAGTCAATTTTTAGTAGTTGTTAGATACTCTTTTAGTTTTCAGTTGAAATACAAACTATGTTTATTGTGTAATTATAATTTCATGAATAAGATCTTTGATCAAAATATTATGTGATATTTTGGATTTGTGCAAAGACGAATTTGAATTACCATGATTGTGTTGGATCTTAAGAGTTAGATTTGGTTTTAGATTAGTGAAGACAACTACTTGAGCAAGGGCCACTCATGGTAATTGTCCTTCACTCCTTTATTTTTATTTTTATTTTTTTATTTTTAGTTGTTACTTTATAAATGTAGTTTGTGTTAACAAATTATTGTGTTTTCAATCATTAATGGATACATGAACAATCTTTGTTTCATAGTTATACTATAATTACTAGAGTTGTTGTACTTTAGAGTGTAGAATAGGTTTAATCAACAATGAGCTAGTTTCCCACATTTACTTTTGAGCAGTAGCTAACTACAGTCTTATACTGTAGGTACCCATAGCCAAAGAGACAACTTTACTTTCTTTGCTATTTTGCAGTTTTATGATTTTCCAGCAAGTGTATTATGTTTACTAGATTTATTTACGTAGTTTCCAATCTTTGAAAGCACATACAGTGCCAATACCATCACAAATCTACTAGCCTTGTGGTGGCACCTTCAAATTTTACAAATTTGAAAATCCCATAATGAAAATTTTTGCTTAGCACATTCAGAAGTGCCCTTTAAAAATCTACCCTAGTGACCTACTTTGACATATCATAATTCAGAGCCAGTTGATTTTCATGCCAAACCCCTTAGTGGATATATTCATTTGACATATGTGAAAATTCATGTCAATTTTAGCTTCCCATAGTGAGTTTTGATAGGGTTTCAAAATGCAAAGTTGGAGGGTTTTGGGACTATTTTGTTGTTTGCAAACTTTGTCCTATGAAGTGGCCTCCTATTCAAACTGATATTTCACAACTGAAAGATCATCATGACAAATGGATCGGTTCTCTACTTTCCCCTTATATTCATATGCTCCCTGGTCTGGTTTTAGAGTCTGATGATTTGATTTGATATTTTCTCAAGGCCAAAAGAAAATGTAGTTTGTTCTGCTTTTACATCTACATTTCTTGAATTATTTCAAGATGGTCAACTTTGACCCTTAATATCTGCTGAATAATTATGATTGAATGAAATCCCTCTTGGACACATATTTAGTGGACACAAATGACCTAGTGTGTCCAGTGACAATTCCCTAGGAGATGATTTGGTATTTTTTCATGGAGGCGATTTGGTGAGCCCCAATTGATTTTGGACAGGTGAAGTTGCAATAAAGTCTGACTGAGCCACTTTGGATGTTAATATCTTGCACCTCCAAATGAATTTTTCTAATATATTTGATGCAATAAATTTTTGGTTCAAATTTTTATAGGCATGATCAATTTCAAGATCCCAGGATGAGATTTGATGGGTTTTAAAATTGTCTTCTGATTGCAACTTGGTCAAAATTAGTGTTTCGAAAAATTTAAAATTTTCAATTTATAGATGCAACCCATTTCTCATTTTGATCCAAAACATCTCCAACTCCATTCTCGTCAAAATCGGAGGTTATCTAATACATCATTTTAATGCATTTCAGTCGCGACAAAGGCATCTAACGGGTGAGTTTACAAATGAGGTCCTATAAATCTTTCGACAATGCAAATTTTGAGGAAAGGGGCCTTCTCTAGATAATTTATAATGTCCCTACATTAATTTTCATGGCTTCAGGTGTCCCGATTTACGCACAATAAATTTTCACTATTTCCTAATGTTTAAATTGCACATATTTTAAATATCTGGCATATTTTAAATATTATAAAATTTAATTTGCACGTGAAAAGGGGAGGAATTAGGGCAGATTAAATATTATAAAGTTTATATAGTTAAACTTTATAAAATGTATTTTCTTTTACAAAATAGTCTCTCCCGCGAGAGCATAAACTCAAGGGGAAGCAGAGATTGGTGAGAATGTTGGGAGGAGATAGGAAAAAGATATTTTTTTGCAAACATTATTAAATTCATAATGTTTTGACTTTGTTAAATAATGCTTTCCTCGTGAGCTCGTGGAAGAAATGCTCACAACACAGGAAAATCACAGAGGGGAGAATGTTGGGAGCATTGTTTGGGGCTGATTTTGATCTGAAATTTCTATTGCATAGAGATTGGGGTACTTCCCTCTCCATTGAGGTGTCTCTGATGGATTTCAGTCGGATTTGAGAGAGTTTTGGCTGAGCGGTTGCTATTCACGTTTTTGACTTTAGCAAATTTTTGGGGGTCCATTTGAGCTTAGAATTGATTATTTATGGTTTAAATTCATCCATTGACCATTCCTAGTGCCTGTGAGGTGTTTTTAATCATGTTTGTGATGAATTTTGAGTGTCTGCAGCCATTAAAACAGTCTTGCACTTGAAAAATGACCCAGCTATGAATGATTTCAAAAAAATGAATAAGAGAGCTTCCATTCACACCTTCAATGGAGGGAAACATAGGCTGCATATTGATTACCATAACATTATTTTATTGTCACCATGGTTAGAGTCGATCTGCAGAGTAGCAACAAGCAGTAACCGCTAGCCTATGAAGAGAAGGGTTGATGTCAACACAGAGTAGTGGGGGCATGAGGATCGGTTCGTCCAAAGTGATATTACACAAAATAGATGGGGCACTGGGATTGGTTCCTCCAGAGTAATATTTTAAGACTTTAAAATATCATGTTTGTTGTTTTATGGTTTCCCCGCTAGCTCAAGCAAAGTTTTGCTCCTGTCATCAAGAGCAACGAGAGAAGGGCATTGGAAGGAAGGCTATGGTAGGCCCAAGTAAATACTTTAAATTTTTTTTAAAACTTTTAACTATTTCCGAATGCTTTAATATTTAAAGGCCTTCATTTCAATTTTCAAAAACATAGATTTTAAATTTAAAATGTGAAAAAGCACAGGCAAATATTTCCATGATTCAGTGAAATAAGAGTTAAAAACTAGTTGTGCTGGGAGTTAAATGTGAAAGGGAGAGGTGAAGTATTTTGCATATCCCAAGTAAAATGTTTTAAATTGCCACCATTTAAAACATTATTTTTGAATGTGTGGCAGATATAAGGGTGCTATTAATATGGAAATAAAATACAAGCAAATGTCTCTATGTGGCCTCATAAATTTTAATAACCTTCACCATTTAAAGGAAAAAAAATTAGATGCAAAGTAATGTAAACATTTTACTTAGTTGGGAAAATATTAAAATAGGCACACATTGGTAAAATGATGAAGGGAAAAAGCAAATTAAAAACCTTTCCACAGAAAAAATTTTTTTACAGAAGAACAAAAAAAATATTGCAGTAAGAAGTGGATATTTTTAGTTGCAAAGTGACAAAGGTAGTGTAAAAGTTTTGCAAAAGGAGCAGTGGATATCTTTAGTTGCAAACTGACAAAGGCAGTGTAAAAGTTTTGCAAAAGGAGCAAATATTTTCACTACAAGGTAAAATGAAGGTGCAAGTTTCTCACAGAGGAGTGAATTTTTTGTTGTAGAATCATGATGGGAATATTTTTCTATTTGAGGGAAACATAAAGTGGCGTGAATCAAAGGTAGGTTGAAGATTCTTCAGAATTTTCTTCAAGAGAAGGCAGTTGCAAATCAATGGGAGAGGTGTTGCCAGATGTCAACAACAAGTGGATTTTAGGGTAGCCTCTGTTTCTTCTTATTCTCTTTTTTTCTCATTTTCAAGGGTTCCAATTTTCTGAGAGTTCTATAGGGAAGATAAGAGCTATGTAAAAAGTTGTAAAGTGTCAAATTAGGATGGATTATATAATTGTTAGTCATTAATCTAAGACATTTTTTGTGTTCTCAATTGAGCTTCATGAATATATTTTATTTGGTAATTTTCTCCATGGCCGAGATGTAATACTCTTTTGAATTCAATAATCAAGGATTACTTGGGTTTTTTCATGCACATTTGTTGCATCTGAGTTGCATTTTTTATTGTCTTGCGTTCAAAGAATAAAGTGATTTCTTTAGTGAATGTAACATGAGTGTTGTGTTTCTAGATGAATTTACAAGAATGGTCATTTGATAGAGCTTTAGTGGTCTTGTTACCATAATGTGGTAACATTTTCAAAGATCTTAAGAATATGTTTAACATTGCAAGATGAAATGTTGGTTGTATGAACTTTGTAGCCCTTCTCTTGGCACTGTCAGGCTTTGTGCATCTTCTATTTTCAGTTTGGTCCCAAGTCTTAAAATCTAAACAAACCTTCAATTATGTTTTATGAGTTATTTTTATCTACCATGTTCTCCATGATAGTTAATGAAAGTTGCCCAATATTTTAGCCATTGTTGAGTGATTTTTCATGTTTCTTGGCATATTCCTATGAGAGAATTATCTATTAAGAAATACCTTATTAAGTGTGTAACGACCTAAACCTTTCTTGAAGTAAAAAAGTCTTAATTTTACACCAAAAAATAAAGATAACAAATAATAGCCATTGTAATAATTTGTTTCTTTTCTTTTATTGTAAATATCACAACATGATACAATATATTTCAACAATTAATATTTTCCTTTTCAAATAAACATCAGAGTAAAAAAATATACAAGTACAAACATAGCTCAAGGAGCTTTTGAACAAATAGTAGTAAGAAGGTCCAAGAATCCGTCCTTTCAAATCTTGGTACTTCAATAGCCTACTGTGGAGAAGCATCACTCAGGCGCTTTTCCGCCAACCACAGGTATCTATCATTCAATAAATGGCCCTCCCTTTCATGAAGAGATTGGTAGAGTAATTGATACTGTTAACCAACTAAGCATAGTGTTGTGTCCTACATAACCAGATCCTATGCAAGATGACAACTCTCGAACTAGTATGTAATATGAGATCACAGTGAATTGACAGTGTAATCATCACATAGTCTAAGTGGATGTTTGTACATTACACTACTTTGGCCAAAGTGTTTCATACAATATTTTTACTAAGGGTCATCTATCACAAACTATTCAGGGTCAATTTGACTTAGGGATATCTTACACTACACATAGGTTTTGTCCTACAATGGATAATTTGTACCCTAAACATCTAGGTGGCTCCAATAAAAAATTGAAGATAAGAGGAAGGAATCTATCCTTGCATACCAATCCTTAGGGGCCTACTTGAGGCCATAAAGGAATTTCCTAAGTCTACAAACCTTAGTGGTTGTTCCATGTAGATCTCTTCATCAAGGATTCCATGAAGAAAGGTACTCTTCAAATCCATCTGGTGGAAATCCCAACCGTGTGTAATGAAGATAGTAAGTGTGAGGTAGATTGAATTCATCTTGTCCATGGGTGCAAACGTCTCTATGTAGTTAGTGCTAGCAACTTGCGAAAATCCCTTTATAACCAAACATACTTCATACTTATCAATTGACTCATTTGCATAAAACTTGGTTTGATATATCCACCTATATTGAACCATCCTCCTTTCCTTTAAGAAGTGAAGACAATCCATAAGTGTGATTTATCATTAAGGAATCATATTTATCATGCATATCGTTATCCCAATCAGGTATGATTGATATCTCTCTAAATTTTTGTGATCTAAGATTAAGGAAAAGAAAGCATGTGTCCCAATTTGATAGTTTTACCATGTAATTTTATCATATTCTAGATAACCTACCTAGTTACCTACATTATGAAGTGTCTATCTAACCCATATAGGGTGCAAAGTGGGAGGGTGCGAAGTGGGTGAGTGAAGTGTTGAAATACCATCCTCCAAAACAAGTGTAGAAGTAGATGAACATGAATCCCCATCACTATCCTTGTTGTCAAAACTAGAAGAAGAAGAAGAAGAAGAAGAATCTACCTCAAGAATATGTGTGGATAGTCTAAATCATTAGAAGAAACATTAAAAATAAGTGAGCCCAAAATATAAGGATAAATTTTACGTGTAGAATTGGTAGGAATCTCTTGAAAATTAACAATCTTCTCAATGACAACTCATGTGTGGTTAGGTGGAGTAGGTGATGACCTTTCACACCTTGTAGATAGTCTACACAGATGAAATTTTGGGACTCAAGTTTCACTCTATTGTTATTCTACTTCAATATACTTTTCATGACTAGATATTTGAAGACCTTGAAGTGCTCAATTAATGGTTTTCTACCTATCCAAGCTTCAAAGGGATTTTTTCCCTTTAAGGATTTGTGAGGAACCTGATTATGAATGTAATAAGAATAGTTGAATTCTTCTACTCATTACTATGGTGTAAGACCCTTGATGTGTATCATACAATTAGCCATCTCTTTTATTGATATGTTTTTATATTCTACAACACCATTCTATTGGGGAGTATAAGGAACTATGAATTATAAGTCTATGCCCTTTGTTGCGCAAAATTGTTCAAGCTTGTAGTTGACATACTCACCCCCATTATTTTTCAAAAAAATGTCATTGGCTTTCAATAACTATTTTTCAACGAGAGCCTTGAAGTCTCAATTTTTTTAAGTCTTTAGATTTTTTGTCAAAGGAAGTGGACCCATGTGTATCTAGATAAGTCATCCATGAAAGTGAGAGTATACCTTGACATAGTGAAAGATGGATGGGAAAATTCCCCTAATACATCATTTTGAACAAGCTTCAAAACTTGTGTAGCCTTCCATATTTTTACTATGTCAATTTTTTCTTAAGGATGCTTCACAAGGGTACAACCCTCACAAATAACATTAGAGAGTCTAGCTCTATTAAACCATGTGACCTTATCGTACTATCTAAGTTGCTCAAGGTAGTGGTAATTAAGGTGGAAAAATTCTCATACCATTATTTGTTAAATTTTTATGAATGAGTAATAAATTTTGTAGGAGAAACATAAAGTACAAGGTATAAGAATATTTATAACCTAACTTGGTGATCTTCCCTTCCCAAAGTTAACAAATTTTTGGTTTGCAACTATTTAATCTCAATTGAGTTTGGAGAAAAATGAACTATCATGCCCTTCCCTATGTGGGTAATCTAATACACTAATAGGAGATTAGATAAAAGAGAAGGTACAACTAGATCATTTTTATTTTTTCCACATTCAACTTCAACAAACCCTCTCATTGCAACTATTTCTAGAGTATCATCACCCAATGTAATAAAATATGCAGTTGTTGATGATGATATAGTGGAAACTATAGCTTGGCCCTTAGATTTATCTTTACCTTTTTCCTTTGGCTGGTATATTCTTGAGTTGATGAAGATTGTTTGATAGATTGATGAACCCCAATGTTGGGATTCTCAAGAATATATGAGAGATGGTCAATTTGTTTCTTCATACATTTTTTCTCATCATGCCCAAGTTTCTTGCAACATGAATACTTAACTTTTTATTTCTTAGGTTTCCATTGATTTGAAGAATTTTTAGTGTTGATTTTGGAGGACTTTGATTTCTATTATTTCTTAGTCTCTTTATCATTTTATAGCTTCTATTTTTTGAATCATGTTGTTTCTCATTCCCAATAATATGGGCTTTGAGGTTTTGAAAACTTCAATTTTTGGGGAATGTTTCTAGAAGTGGCAATGAGGGTTTCATTGAGTTTCATGTGAGGACACGTTTAGATTCACAATAGCTGTAAACCATTAATATTTTTCATCTTTTGAAATTTGTATGCTTACCCTACCTTGCATTGATTCATCTTCCTGTTGGTTGTTTGTAATTACTTTTTCCATTGAAAGGTTAATAATGGATATATATGTAGTGGTGAAAGAGGATCCACTCGATGGCTCTAGGTTTCCTTAAGATCTTTTAGGTGTAATAACTAACAAGGATGAGGGGCAAAGGTGAACCTTTAAAGACATTGTGGTGTGTTTTGATCGCCTTCTGCTTCTAGAGAGTACAATTTTTCAAAATTCATGATGGGAGTGAATTTGAACTCCAAGGTTCCACAGATAGAAATGGTAAGTGCCCCCTTCCTACCACCAAAAAAATATTCCTCACTCCTAATCCTAAAATGAAAGAATCCATTGTGAAAGAATAAATTAGGCTAAGCAAGGTGGTTATGTTCTTTGTAGCATTAGACTATAATAAAATTCACACAAGAAAGTACCTTGATGAATGGTTTAACAATGTTTGGCATAGGAAATTTGGTATTTAGTTTTATTTTTGCAGAATGTTGTAGAGAGGTTTGTTTATAATATATTGTAATACCCCTTCGTTTTGTCCTTTTGATCGAATAGTGTTATGCTCTGTTATGTTGTACTTTATGTTAGTACCTTGACTATGGTACCCGGCTTTTATTTGATCGCTATCTACAAGCGATGTTAATGTTATCTTTTGATGTGATGGTATTTTAATATGATGTTATCTTTATGGCATGTTTTGAATTAACATAAATGGATATTTGAATTAATGATGTTTATGCTTTGGAATATATTAATATGTTAGGTTTGTCAGTTATTTACATTGTATTGGTGAAAGGGACGGTATCGCATCACTCGCTTGCGAGCGCCCTGCGATTCTGAGATTTCCTCTTCACAGTGTGCCTTATTTATGACATATTATTGCATGTGGATATACTCTTTGTTCGCAGGTTGACAGGTATAGGACATCGACTCCACCTAGTTTCACAGGGTTGAGCATGTCCACTACCCAACAGTATTTGATTGGGAGATAGTAGCTAGGTATTTCGTACCAAGTTGTCACCCTAGTCTTAGTGTGTCGTCTAGTGTTAGTCGAGTTATGTTGCTTTTATGATTGATCATCTTGCCTTGATTTTATTTAATTGCAAGTTAAAAAGGGTAATTAAATGGCTTAATATATTTAAGTTGTGGATTAATTTGATCTGGGATTATGCTGAAATGTAATTTATTTTATTATTAATTTAATTTAATTAATAAATAATTTAATCGTTGATTAAATCTATTTTATTAATTAATTAAATTTATGATGTTGAAATAAGTTAATTTATTTATGTTGAAGTTATTGTTATATTTGTTGAAATTGAAAATAAAATAAAATGTATAAAAGTCAATTTAGAAAATTTGAATTCAAAAATTGAAAAAAAATAGATATTTTCTATTTTCTATTTTCTGAAATTGATGAGGGTGGTTGTAGGAATTTTAGGGTTTTTTTCTTATGATTGAATTTTTCTTCCCAAGTTTCATGTTCTTGAGTTTTGGAGAAAATTTTAAACAAAAAAGGAGGAAATTGTAAAAGTTTGTGGGTTTTTGGAAAAAGTTGAAAGAATCTGTGGAGTTGAAAAGGGAAACAAGGGCACCATCAGGATCTTCTATCATCTTCAAAAAAAATCAGGTTCATGTCTTTTAAATGTTTGGCTTTTGAGATTTTTGAATTTCAAAAATATTATGGTTGAAGAACTTGTGGAAAGAGTTTTGAATTCTGCTGTTTGAATGCAAAGGAAACACACTTTGATTTTTGTTCTCCAAATTTGAATGAAAACCCTCTTTAAAAATGAATTGCTTCAAGAATTGAATTATGTCTATTTATAATTCTTTCTCAAAAATTATTTGTCCAATTAAATCTCTGATTTGAATTTATTTGCAAAAGAAAACATTATCTTGTATATATATATATACATTGAAAAATATGTATATATATATATATGCAAACATATATACATACTAGAAGAAAATATTTTATTGGGGGAAACCGGATTTAAAAATCCGAAGTCGGGAAATTAAGAAAAAATGAATTTACGTTTTCTTTGTTTGAGGTTTTAAATATTTTAAAAAAAAAATTGGTTGGGGACGTCGCTGGGGGCTCACCCCCACTATGGCCCCATGGGAGGCGAGTGGAGGGAGTCATGCCCAGCGCGCTCCCCACTCCCCTCACACTGTTGTCGCCGCTCGTGAGGACGACTGTGTGTAAACACAGCTGCCCATAGCGATTAGGGTGCACGTAGCTAGGGGAAAGGTAAGTGGGTTTACCTTTTTTATTGTTTGTTTTTTCATTTTATTTTTTTGGTTTTGTTTTTTTATTTTAATATTATATTAATATTTACTATTATATATTTATAATATTAAATATTAATATGCATATATTAATATTTATTATTATTATATATTAATATAATATAATATATATTATTTTTATTCATAGTATTATAATATTAATATAATATAATACATATTATTATTATTCATAATATTATAATATTAATATAATATAATATATATTAATATTTATAATGTTATAATATTAATATAATATATATTAAATTGATATTATGTATTTAAATAAATATTTGTGTATTAAATAATTAAATATGTATATTATTTGATATACTTATATTTGGATGAGTTAGTTGGACACTTTGTCTATATGTTAAATAACCCATTTTGGGGATATTAAATATTGATTTAAATCAATGGGTTGTGTTAAATGTCAAAGTGAGAATTAAATTATGAAGTTTTTAGTTGATTATCAGTTGAAATTTTAAATGCATATTTGAAAGGTTAAACATAGATTTGGCAAAGAATGTGCTTAGCATCGTAATTATTCAATAATTTATTTTGGAATAAACCATTTTGTAATTTCTAAAAGTTGTGTTCTGAAACGTAGAAATATAAATGATGACTTGTTATCATTGAAACAATTAGTGAAATTAAACATTTGATTTGAATTTTATCTTTCATTTTAAAAAGATGAAATGTAATTCAATTTTCTTAAGGCTATTAAGTACTGAATGCAAATGAAAGATGTGGATTTAAGAAATTCGAAGTAGATTTTAATGTTTTCCTCGATTATGAACTCTTTATGTTATCATTTGGGAAATAGTGGGTCTTAGCCTTTGATAAGTCTTCCAGTTAGGTTTTCAAGTTAGTAGGTTGTCATAATGTGTTGGTCAACCTTGGGATTGTCTTGGGTAGTGCATGGTATGTATTCAGTTAATAACCCAGTTTTCGCAAACGGGGATGTTTTGTACCTCCTTGGATTAGGAGTGGATTACGGGAGTTGTGCCTCCTTGTCAGGAGTGACTTGGTTATGTTTGCTACCTCCAGTGTTGGAAAGGGTGTTGGCTTATGTCGCCTCCTGAGAAAGGAGTGGTCGTGTTGTCTTATTGTTGCACTTTGTTACCCTTGGTGATTGGATGGTATGTGTGTTGTCAAGTAGAAGAGTGGCTTTTGTTTGGGGCCAGAGCCTGGAAGAGGTAAGATTGGGTAACCTTGAGAAGTAGTTAATCAAGTGATAATTAAATTAATGTACTTAGAGGTTAGGTGGTACTTCACACTAATCAAGATAAGTTCTAGCCTCACTCATATTCACAAGTGCTTATTTAGACTTGGGGTGAGTGGGAAGGCCTGGAATGGCAAGGTTATCTATCTAGTCTTTATGATAGGTATTTGATACCATATTAGTGAGTATGAGGGCCGAGGATCGGTAGAGGCCACCAAAATATCCCATTATGGGGGCCAGAGCCTATGAAGATCTATAGTGGGTAACTCATGACGAAATGTGTGATGACACTTTGTCTAGGACAATAGTTGGTACTTGTTTATTGTAGGTATGGTTTATGTAACATACCTGATGTGACCATGGTTGGTATTTGAATTATGTGTGTATGGTTCTCGTAACATAATTGATATGTTTTATATCTGGAAGCAATGTGACCATGTTAGAATTGTACTTGAGTGGTACTTGTGTTGTACTATGTCATACTTGTGTGGTACATGTGATCGGTTGTTTCAGTTTGGTTCAGTTTTGTGTTAGCCTGTGTCTTGAGGTAGATGGTCTTGGCTAGGATTCCTTGCTACTATCTCCTAGCATGAGGGGTGGGCCTTTGGGTTCCACTTAGTTGGTTGGCGTGCACCTAAATCCATTGGGTTCTTTCTTCATGTTCATGTGGACGAGACTTCCAATACTTAGTCAAAAATGATCGGGGCGGTGATATTTTACTCAAGTGCACTTTTCCCAATTTTTCAAATTAAGCCATAAGTGATGATTTTTAGCATTTGTGCACTTTTTCCCCATACTTAGTCAAAAATGACCAAGATGGTAATTTTTCACTCAAGTGCACTTTTCCCAGTTTTTCAAATTAAGGCATAAGCGTTGATTTTTAGCACTTGTGCACTTTTTCCCCATACTTCGTCAAAAATGACCAAGGCGGTGATTTTTGACTCAAGTGCACTTTCCCCAGTTTTTCAAATTAAGGCATAAGGATTGATTTTTTGTGCTTGTGCACTTTTTCCCCATACTTAGTAAAAAATGACCAAGGCGGTGATTTTTGACTCAAGTGCACTTTTCCTAGTTTTTCAAATTAAGGCATGGACGAAGATTTTGGCCTCTCGTGCTTTTTTCCCAACTTTTCACATGTGTGAGACAATATGTCAGAGCGTTGATTTTCAACACCTTGACACATTTGACAATTTTACATGTTAGACATGTATGGGTGGTGATTTTTAGCCCCCGTGCACCTGGAATCATTTCTCCAAGTGTAGGAGTGTTGATTTTCAGCACGCCTTGACACATTTGAAAAATTTACATGTTAGACATGTAAGGGCATTGATTTTCAGTGCCCTTGCACCTAAAATCATTTCTCCAAGTGTAGGAGTGTTGATTTTCAATGCTCCTACACATTTGGCAATTTTTTCCTTAGACGTTTTCAAACTTATTTGTTTTCGCACTGGACCCCATTTCTTTGCTCTCACATCATTTTTTGTGCCTAGTTTATTTGTTCACGCATGCTCAACATCATTTTCTCACTTCATGCTTCCCAATGTTTCTTTTTCTGCTAATACCTATTGATTCACCATCCTTGCAGTTTCTATCCAAATATTGTCAAGTGATCCTCAAGGTGACATCTTTGATCTAGTTGCTTCTAGATGACAACCAAGAAGCCTCCATCGTCTTCCAAAATATAAGGCAAGATGAAATACAAGTATTAGGGTGTCGTTCTGCCAACTATGGTGATCTCAAAGGTGGATGAAATTAAAGACACTGAGATTGGTCATCAGGACCTACAAGATTTTGTAAAGAGAAACCTTTGAGCATCGAATCCATGTGATCAAATCTCTTATCGAAGATCTTCACCATGTACAAGAAGATGTCGAAGGACATCATGCTATACTGGAGAAGGGAATCAAGGAGCTACTAGGACACCTTCTTGAAGAAAACCAGATTTTCCTTCCAACCAATGAACTTTCAGAAATCTACAAGGAAGTCGTTATGCAGCAAGTGGAGGATGCCAGTTTTTCCAAATCATCCATACATATAATTTTTGATATACAATTTACCATTATAATCTTAACACACATCTTCACAGGTGCAAGAAAATTCATTCATCTGCCAGAAGGTAAATCACAAGAATTCACACCCTTGTGGATTACACAGTCGACCTAGATGATACGTTCATATAGGAGACCAAGAAGAAGTATGAAGACTTTCACGCCAAAAGCAAGGAACCATAAAGATTTTTGATCTCCAGTGTTGAAAATTTGGATGCTTCCCTTTATGCATCTTGTAAATAGTTTTTGACATCTAAATGTCTTTTTGTCAAGTGTAATTACACCAAAAATATGAGATGTAATTTCACAGAGATGAATTACATGTTGACTTAGTCAAAGTAAGGGTTTTCTATTTTTACTCAAGTAATTTCCTAGATTATCTCTTCCCTCTTTTCTATAAATAAGAGGGATTTCTATTGTAATTTTTACCTTTAGAATTTTGCAATGAAATGTTTCCCTTTTGTGAAACAAACATTGAGACTTTGTGTTCAATTTTGTGAATCCACATTTGATCAATAAAGAAGGAAGTTGTATACTAGACTTCATGTTGGAAACAATTCTCTTTTGGTTTGAATAAGATTGGTGGTAATTAGTAGATGATATTTGAAGGGCTTCAAATAAATTTATGTAAACTTTGTGTTGCATTCTTTATTTGGATTTATGTTTATTTTTGGTTAACTATTGTTGAATGATCTACAAGACTTTGTGTTTGTAATTGTTCATGTTGTTTGTGGAATTGTTGTATCTAGAAGACTTTATGCTTCTAATACTGCAAATGGTACATCTATCAGAGATCCATCGGTGAAAAAGCTACGAAATGATTTTGTACCTTTGTGAGCTTTCCTTTTTCCTTTTTATTGTTATTATCATCATACCTGGTATCTCTACGCTTTTCTTTGACAAGATAGAGATATTGGCATTACTGCTTGTTTTTACTTTAAGGTTACTTTGAATCAAAATTATCAACTGTGAAGCATTGTAAAACATCTTCTCTGAAAAAAGAGAGAAGCATGAATGTAACACATACCCCCCATTTCGTAGTTGTAGTTTACATCTTGTGAATATTTAGTTAGTTTTATTTAGCTTTTGAAAGTAGTAAGAAGGATGCCTCCCCTTTCTGAGAGGAAAAACTATATCTCACACAACTGTGGTTGAAATCTAGGTTGTGTAATATATTGAAAATATGATTACATAATTTTCACCCAACATTTTTTTGGTGACTCCATTGGGGAAACAATACGCATTTGAAAGCCTCGCATTTTTATTTTAAGTATACCCGTGTCCTTTTTCATTGTAATTTATTTTCTTGTCAGTTTTTCAATCTTTCACCAAGGACATGTAAATGGTTTCTCAAGGTCCTTGGGGAAATTATTTTGGTTCGTTGAGTCTAGCTCTACCCCTACATGCTCTTCCTGAAGGCTCATGGAAGAAATTTCCCGAGTTTTTTTGTGATGGAAAACAACATCCTAATGAGCACATTACTACTTTCTACATTTCTTGTGGAGTTCATGGTGTTGAACATGAAGATGTATGTGTAAGGTTATTTGTTGAGACTCTCCAAGGTATCACTATAGATTGGTTTTATCATCTGGTGCCACGTACCATCACAAACTGGGCAACTCTCATATCCAAGTTTGAAGAAAGGTTCAAACCTCTTGAAGACACTCATGCTTTGTTGGCTCAACTCACCCAGTTGAAGAAGGAATATCTCATGCCTATGCGTGAGTTCATTGCTCAGTTCAACAAGATGACACAAAGAATTCCAGCTATTACTCAACCTACAGCTGGGAATTTGAAATGTTTCTTTGTAGATGTTGAAGTAATCGAGGTTGGTTTCCTATTGAGAAGAGCAGCCCCAACTACTCTTGCAGTTGTGCAAACCTTGGTGACAGAAATTGAAGATTGTCTCATTCTTGTTCGGAAAATAAGAATTGAATCAAATGAATCTGAAGAAAGTCCTTCTTTGGAGTTATTTACTTCCATCACAAGGATGGATCCTATGGTTCAAATATTGGAAAACGAGCTACTTATCCTTAAAAAGAAGCTAGCTCAAGGTATGTTTTATATGCCTCGCAAGGATGTACTAGGGAGTTCACTTTCAAATTTTGCTCATAATTTTGCTATTGGTAATCAACACAAGTTATCTTCACCTCTGAAGAGGCTTTCTCTTGAGGCACCATTAGTAAAAGTAGTAGTGAAGAATCCTAACTCCAATCCAAGTGATCTTGCTATTCTCTTTCGGGAAAAGGAAGCAAACATAATTGGCGACTCCCAATTCTAGTTTATGTAGTCTCAAGAAGTCATTGATGAAAAGTAGAAAAATGAAAGTCATTTTTCTAAAGTTCAAGTGAATGAAGACAATCTTGTCTTGAGATCTAAAAATATGGACATGCACGAAGTTCTCAGTCAAGTTGAAAAGAATGCATCTATTTTTTGAGGTCATGAACTTGAACACGTGTTGCATAAAAGAACTTTCCAAAGGCATGGTGAGGACCTTCTAATTAATAATTCAGATTTTCCCAAGTTTGAAGATGGCGAAAAATATACCGAAGTATGCATTGTAGTCATATATTCATCTGAATCACATGAAGGAGATCATTTTGATCAGCATGAGGTTGCCATGGTTGATGAATCAGTTGTTCAAGTAGCAACTAGTAAGGAGCATTCAATCTTTGACCAATCAAGGGGATGTACCATAAGACATATTTCTTGGTTGGAGGCCAATGGGAAGATAGAGGATCCACTTGTACCTTTGTGTGAAGATAAAATTGAGAATGTAGCTAAAGATGTGTTTGTAGATTCACAGGAGCAGTCTGAATTCAAGATTCATTTTAGAGTAGCAGTATATCTGATATATTTTCAGAGGTTGTTGAACATGTTCATCTCTTTCAAGAAACATCGCCTCAACTTCATATGCATGTAGCTGGTAATGATCATGTAAGGAATTGCAAGTTTTTGAAGAAAGGAAGCTATTTTGTTGAACCTGTGAATGGTTTCATTTGAGAAGATTTCATTGATGGCTAGTTTTAATTAGGTAGGTTTTTATCTTTTCAATTAGTGCATTTGCATAAGTTTGCATCTTGTTTTCATAGATTTTATTTGTGTTAGTCATGCTCGACTTTGTTGCCCAATGGATGGATAAAGGAACTTGAATTCTGGATTTCTTCTCCCTTCATCCGTTTCAAAGGACAGTTGAAGGAAGATCCCTAGCAGGATCCAGTTGTTATCATGGAATCTAGTAGCACTCGATCCACATATAACCCCCTACGAAACTTGTCCATTTAATAGGTTTGTGATGTTCAAGCATGCAAAATGAGGTGAATTTCAATCCACCTCAAAGTGTGTTCCAAATTCTCCAACAGGCCATATGAGCATTCTTTTGCGTCTGTCTATTGAAGACCTTTGAAACGAATATCTTCGTGAGGTCTAGATGTCAATACTTAGTCAAAATTCTGAAAAGTGCAGGAGTGGCAAAAAACAACACTCCTACATATTGTTGAAATTTTTTCTAAGTGTCAAGTGCACAAGCGCTAAAAATCAGCACTTGTGCATTTTTCCCAAAGTTAGTTTTTGATGCACAAGCACTGATTTTTAGCGCTTGTGCACTTTTTCTCTTGACTTAGTAAAAAATGACCAAGGTGGTGATTTTTCACTAAAGTGCACTTTTCCTATTTTTTCAAATTAAGGCATAAGCACTGATTTTTAACACTTGTGCACTTCTTCCCCATACTTAGTAAAAAATGACCACGATGGTCATTTTTGGCTCAAGTGCACTTTTCCCAGTTTTTCAAATTAAGGCATAAGTGTTGATTTTTAGTGCTTGTGCATTTTTTCCCCATAGTCAAAAATAACCAAGGCGGTGATTTTTGACTCAAGTGCACTTTTCCCAGTTTTTAAAATTAAGGCATAAGCACTAATTTTTAGCGCTTGTGCACTTTTTCCCCATACTTAGTAAAAAATGACCAGAGCGGTGATTTTTTACTCAAGTGTACATTTCTGAATTTTTCAAATAAAGGCATAAGTGATGAGTATAGAATAAGTCCACTTTTTTTACCTTATAATTTCCTTTTTATCTGTGTCTCTATTCCTGTCACCATTTGCTGAAGGAACCTTAATATTTTAATAAAATAGGGAAAAGAAATTAGGATTAATAAATTACTGAAAATAAAGATAAATCTGATCGTTTTGTGTCCAAATGGCACGAGATAGTTCAAAAAGGAGTTGAAGGTTGTTACAAACAGAAGGACCTCAGGAAATAGATGGAGTGAAATTGGCAAGATTTTGTTAAGACTTTTTATTTTAGTTAAGTTGTTTTGATTTAGTGTTAAAATTGGCATGCGACCTTTTATCGATTTTAGAGTCTTGTTTGTTCTTGTTTGTGAGTGGCCGATAGGCCGAACAAACAAACAAACCTATCTATTTTTTATAGTATGATCAACATATATATATATATGTATGCATGATGGAAACAAGGGGATATAATATATATAGTTAAAAATCAGACTTACGTGATAAAAGATCTGTGTTTTATTTTATCTTTATAATTTTGTTGAATGAGAACTAGCATGCAAAAGATTCATGTTTGTGAGCTCCATCATTTTATAACTGGTGAAGGCAGAGCCCACTTCCTCGGTTGTTGGTGATCTCAGTATTAGATTTATATGTGTGGTAATGTATGTTTTATAGTTATTTGATTAATTTGATTTTTGTGTTATTCGATTGATTCTCATTTTTGTAGTGTTCATTTTTTGTATCTATGTGATTCATTTCCACAAGCATGTTAGTTTATATTATTTTTTCGTTGTTTTGATCTTTATTGATTCATTCAACATTTGTTGGTGTGTATGCTTCATTGAATTAGCTATTACCAGTGTTAAGAATAGTTTGGTACTATAGGACAAAGTTATAAAGAGTTGAACATGGAATAATTAAATAATCTATTACACAAACAATACCTTTGATTTTGTTTATGTTATATTCTTTATTCTGTTCATAGAGTTTCAATTTTGTTTTGTTGTATGTTAGTAATCTTTTTTTGCTGCAGAATTATTTCTTTACGGGTTCCTATCACATTTGTGACAAGAAGTCTTCCAATTGGAATTCTATTTAAATACAGGTTACCTTAGTTTGCATTCATCAACCCTTGGTTTATTAATTGCAGCTCTTCGACATATTGCCACAACACGGCTCAAAATCCTACGTTCCTGGATTGACACTTTACGATAAACTGAGGAAACCATTTCCAAGAGTTCAAATCAAACCTATCTTAAAATTGAATTAAGACCACAATTTAGTCCAATCATTTTGGCGTTGTTTGCAGGGACGGTGTTAAAGACCTGCATTTTTCAGTAAACTAAGTTAGGAACATTGTGTTAAGGAGAAAGTCCACACAATTGTTTGGGTAATTATCCTTAGTTTTCTTTGCCATAGGTCATTTAGGTGCATGAATCGTAATAGAGATAGTAGGGGAAGATTCATTAGGAAAGAGAAAGGAAGTAATTCACAACCCGAAAAACCCAAAAATAAGTCAACACCATCCATTGAGAATCCGCAACCTAAAGAATTGCAAGATAAGTCAAAATAATTTATTGAGGAAGGTAACTCAACTCAGCAGGAAGTGAAAGCTAAATTTCCATTATTAGAATTACCCGAACCTGATCTAGAGAAGTGTGCTATTTAGACCACTATTTTCCAAACACCTACAAATACCCAACCAAGCTCTTCCGAAATATTATGCAAAAAGGTTGAACAATTTTTCAAAGAATCTTACGGGGAAGAAGCTGGTCCATTCTCTAAAGAAGGTCACAAGCCATTTGAAACCTATTTTACTCCTTGGGAATTTCAAGTTATGGATCCTGACAACAACAAAAACAATCATAACAGGGAATTAGCCAACAATAATCAAGTTACTTTCGAATTTCCAATCACAAATCTCAAGAGAGATGCCCCCATAAAAAATATTCCCCACTCTGCTTTGCCCATTTTTTGTGGTCGTTCATTAGAAGATCCTAACATGTTTTTGTTTGAATTTGATGTGTTGTGCCACAGTTATGACTACCAAAATGACACACATAAACTCAAACTATTTTCAGCTACATTGAAGGATGTTGCTTTGTGATGGTTTATGAATCTTCAAAACATCAGAACGTGGGAAGTCATGAAGGAACTATTCTTGAACAAGTATCAATAATATTGCACAACAAAGGAGGTTTGGAATGAGATTTTCCACATGATTCAAAAAGAAGAAGAGTTCATAGAAGACTACCTTGAATGTTTTATGTTTAGTCTTCAATGGTTTCATCAAGAGCAACTAAATGATGATACCATTAAAATGTTATTTCTTAGTGGAATAAGAGATGATGTTATGGAAGCATTAAATTTAATAGGAAAAGGAAATATCTCCAAAATGGAATTTACTGATATTTGTGATATTTGTAGAAACTATTCAAGGTTATAGTGTTCGGGAAGGAGCTATCCAAGTAAACCTTATACCACAAATAATATGGCAGGTATCACAAAGAGGGAAATAGGCAATTTACTTGAAGACCTTAAAGTAGATTTGCTAAATCATATGGAGAAACAGATAGACACTCTTTACACCTGTAGGAAGCAAGAACAAGCTGAGAAGGCTTTAGTTGTGTTTTGTCCAACATGTCACAAAAATCATAGTAGCGAGGATTGCCCATACAATAGGACAAATATTTCATCCCTAGAAGAGTTTAGTAGGACCTCCACGCTGAAACCTTTCCCTACAAGTATGCCCGAAATGGAATATTTTGAGGAACTTGTCTATTACATGGCCTCTAGGCGATCTTTTCCACCATGGGAAATGCACCCAAGTATTATGAATGATTATCTTGTTTCAAGACCTAGTTAGTCCCATTCCTATCGATCAGGATGGAATGGGGGTTGGAAACAACCTCCATACCCTCAATGGATGCCACAGTATCCATATACTTCATAGTCATGGCAACAAGCATGGAGGCCACAACTGCCACAACCATCAACTTATCAACAAAAACCATTCAAATTTCCACCACCTTCTATGGTTAATCCATACCAACAGTCACAACAACTTCTTCTAGGTTTTCCATCTTCGACTGCTCAACCCATAAGTCCAACAAATCATCCACTACAACCACCAAGACCTACATCTATGCCAACCCAACCAAATCCTAACCCCAATAATAAGGCGACTCAACTAGTGTATAACAATCAGACAACAGGTTACTCCACGTATCCCATAAACACATTAGAGATAGATGGAGTTTAGTTGAGGTCAAGAAAGGCTCTTTTGGGGCTCACTATTATGGAAATCAATGATGAATCAAAACCAAAACCAATTAAGGAACCTCCTTTTCCTGAAATATTTTAACTTGAACCAATACAAAGGGAGGATTCTCAAATTGAGTTTGATTTTGTTAATGAATTACGCAATGTTAACATTGAAATTCCTTTGTTGCAGGCCATCAAGGATATTCCTGTCTACATAAAAACAATTCATGAACTTTGCACCCAGAAGCAGAAAAAGAAGCAAGATCCAAAAACTATTCAAGTCATCAAACAATTGGCAGATCTTATGCTTGGAAATATAACTATTCCAAAAAAATTTGATCCAGGGAGTTCGATAATTAAGGTAAAAATTGCAAAACTAAGTATTCCTAATACCCTTGTGGATTTGGGTGCTGCAATTAATGTAATGAAAAATGAAACAAAGGAAAATTTGTCATTGGAAGGACTTAGGCCTACTCCTATAATTATTCAAATGGCAGATAGATCTTTGGTTAAGCCTAAAGGTGTAATTGAGGATGTAATTCTTTCTATTGATTCATGGGAATACCCGACTGACTTTGTGATTTTGCAGCCAAAGATTAAGTTGGGGGGATACCCCCTAATTTTGGGATGACCTTGGTTAGCAGTTGTGGATGCCTTTATTAATTGCCGATTAGGAAACATGGTCATTTCTAATGGCAAGAACAAGAAACAATTGACTCTATACCCGCCAGCACAATCTTTATTGGAAACAGAGGACCCAGTTTTGATTGATAGTGACTTGGATGAGTCATTGCCAATTCTAACAATTGATAAAGCCCTAGATATGGAGGAACCTACTGAGGATAATGTTCTTGTTAATTTTCTTTTAAATAGGTTTACATCTAATGAAATTTTTGAAAGCATGGTCCTTCATTTAGGTATAAATACTCAATGTCCTTTGGAAATTTTCCATTGGTTGGTAGTTCACAGTCTGCTCAACACTTTATCACATTGCATCAATTGCTACCTCATAATTTCTTATATGGTTCATTTTTATTTTCTGATAGGCCACCCATTTTGCAAGCCTTATCCATTATCTCACCCATACTATCTGAAGCTATGGAAATTTTGCTTAATCATAAACTCAACACTAATCCACAACTAAGCCTTGAACAAATCTAGGACCTCATTGACATGCTTAGAACAAACAAAGATGCATTTTCTTGGAAATACAAGGATATGCATGGCATTCACCCTGATACCTGTACCTACCGTATCTACATTGAAGAAGGTAAGAAATTATTTTCTTTTATGGATGGATTCAGTGGATACAATCAGATTTGGATCACAGCAGAAGATCAATACAAAACTACTTTCACTTGTCCTTGGGAGAATTTTGCTTATAGAGTCTTGCCATTTGACTTATGTAATTCTCCTACTACTTTTCAACAGGTAGTGTTAATTATTTTTACGGATCTTGTCAATGACTATGTTGAGGTATATATGGATGATTTTAATATTCATGGTGATACTTATGAGGAGGCCAAGACAAATTTACAAAAATTACTTAAACGTTGTATAGATACCAATTTATCGTTAAGTCATGAAAAATTCCATATACTTATGACTGAAGGAATTATGCTTGGCCATTGCATTTCCTCTAAAGGAATGCACGTGGATACTAAAAATATCCAAATTATCCAAGACTTTCCCACACCTTCTAGTCAGAAATATGTTTGTAGTTTACCTAGTCATGCAGGGTATTACCATAGATTTATTCAAAATTTCAATAAAATTATTTCTCCTTTATTTGCTTTGCTTGCTAAGGATGTTATTTTCTCCTATACACTTGAGTGTAAGGAAGCCTTTGAGGCCATCAAAACAAAGCTTGTAACCACAACAATTTTACGAGGTCCAAATTGGGAATAACCGTTTCATATTCATACAGATGCTTCAGATTGCTTGATGGGAGTTGTGCTTGGACAAAAAGAGGATAATATCTTCTACTCTATTTACAACATAAACAAGAATTTCATAAGGGCTGAGGTAAATTACATGGTAACTAGAAATTAATTCTTAGTTGTTGTATATGCAATTAATAAATTTTGACATTATATTATTGGTTATAAAGTGTTTGTCCACATAGATCATTCGACAATTCGATTTTTAATGAAAAAACTTGTGGTAACTAGTAGAGTAATTAGATGGTTTCTTTTACTCTAGGAATTTGATATAACTATAATTGATAAGCCTGGTCGAGAAAATGTGGTTGCATAATTTTTGTCCAAGTTACAAGACTCAGACACCAAACTCTCTCCAGTCAATGATGCATTTCCGGATGAGCACCTCTTTGCCATATCCGCAAAGAGCCCATGGTTTGCTGACATTGCAAACTATCTAGTCACATGCAGGTTTCCACCATACTTCTCTCTACGAGAATGACAAAAGCTAGTTGGACTTAGTGGAAAGTATGCTTGGATCAATGGATTACTCTTCCACACTAGCATCGATAATATCATGCAATGTTGTCTATCTGAAGATGATTTCTTCGATATACTTCATGAATTTCATACAGAGCCATATGGGGAAACTTTCTTGCTCAAAGAACTGCCCAAAAGATTCTCAATGTAGGTTATTATTGGCCTAGCACAAGAGGGATTCAACAAAGGCTATTGTTCATGGGTTGGATATCACAATTACAGTGGAAACCATTGCAGAATTTTATGGACTTCTGTTCATCGGAGAACAGTATTTTCCAAAGAATTCTAAGTAGTCCACAGAGTTACAATTGACACATAATTTTTTTTGCAGAGGAGAATCTCTAGAAAAGGTTGTTGGGCAAGGTACCAGGCTACAGTCTTTACCAAGGCATTGGAGAGAAGTCGCCAGGTACATAATTCAATATATTACTTGTGAAGGTAGATTTCAGTATGTTTTTGCTCAACATTTTAAATTAATGTTTCATTTACGGAAAGGGTTGTTGATTAATATCTCATACTTTTTGTATTGAGCCTTGCAACGAATGTCTAAAATAGTTAGAAGCAATAAACCCCATTGTTTGTCTCACCATGGCTTAATAAAACTTTTAGTAGTCCAGGAATTAAATTTGTTGACTCCTCCTGGTGATTGGGATTCATTTGTTCATTCTCAGGATGACGAGGATACTGGACCCTCTGAGGAAGAGGAATGTTCCACATAGGGTTCCTTCAAAGACAAATCTTCAGACGTAGAGTTTGGTTCTAATAAAACACCTAAGAAAGCCAATGATAAGAAAACTAAGGGAATCCCTGGTGAGTATTTCATACAAACCCCAAGACCTGGAAAAAGAACAACCAAAAGTGCCACAAAGAGAGATGCCTCAAAATCCATCAAGTCAAAACCCTCATTTTTTAGTGAGGAAAGATGTGAGAAAAATAAATCCTTGGAGCCGACACCCACTGGTCAATCTGGTGATAGGAAGGGGAAAAAAAAGTTAGATGCTTCGACTAAGTTAGATAACTTGGCCTAGGTAGCTAGTAATGTGTTGGGGTATGAGGAAATATAGGTCTTATCTGAAGTCCCAGGGAAGCGAGGAAAATTTCACAGAGAATTTAGTAGGGAAAAATGTTAGAGGGCAAAAGAGCAGAAATCTTGACAACAAGCCAATGAATCTCCAAAAGATTCACCCAATATTGACTTGGAGAATGATCCAGGTGGAAGTCAGCTAGAACAAACAGAAGATGCTAGGGTTGTGACGTCGCCAAAAATAAATCAGGAACAAGAAGTTGAAAAAGAGGTAGCCCCAGAAAATGAAGTACAGGTTCCAGAGGAACCAATGGATAGTATTGATAATAACCCTCAAACACATGTGTTGGCAGAAGACATTGCCCATGAAGAACAATATGTACCATCTGGTCTTGACCCACTGGAGGAAGAAAAGATGGATCAAATGATTGAGGATGTGAATGTGAGTTTTCAGACTGGAAGTCTTGAAGCTGAAGAAGAATTTGAGAAGGAAGACCCTCCTTTAAGTATGACAGAAAAATAATTATAGGATCTAAATGAGGAATTGACCAAAGTACAGGTAGAAAACCAAACTTTGCATGGCTTGCTCCAAGAAGATCATTCTACTGTCAATTCTCAAGCGAAGGAAATAGGGAACTCAAGTTTGAACTTGATATAATAACAGCTTCACAGATGTCTATCTAGGAATATGAACAAAAGGTTCAGGCAATGCAGCAACAATGGATTGATGAGTTCAAGGGCACCTTGCAGAAACTCACAACTCTATCGGGTTTGTAACCTTTTCATAGGGACATACAAAATGTCTCGCTGGGGGGAAATGTTGAGTATAGAATAATTCTACTATTTTTACCTTAGAATTTCCTTTTTATGTGTGTCCCTGTCCCTATTCCTCTTGCCATTTCCTGAAAGAACCTCAATATTTAATAAAATAGGGAAAAGAAATTGGGATTAATAAATTACTGACAATCATGATAAATCTCATCGTTTTGTGTCAAAATGGTAGGAGACATTTTGAAAGGGATTTGAAGGTTGTTACAAACGAAAGGACCTCACGAAATTGATGGAGTGAAATCGACAAAATTTTGTTAAGAATTTTTATTTTAGTTAAGTTGTTTTGATTTAGTGTTAAAAGTGGTCTGCAACCTTTTATTGATTTTAGACTCTTGTTTGTGAGTGGTCGATACACCAAATGAACAAACAAACCTATCTGATGTTTATAGTATGATCAACATATATATATGTATGCATGATGGAAACAACGAGATATAATATATAGTTAAAAATTGGACTTGTGTGATAAAAGATCTGCATTTTATTTTGTCTCTGTAATTCTATTTTTGAAATGTTAAGCAACATTTACAGGGCGTTGTACCCTTCATAGGAGCGACTAGGGCCAAAAAGGAACAATTTTAAACAACAAACATTAAGGAAACAAAAATCAGGAACAACCCACAGGCAGCATAGAGCCCGTAGAGAGGCAACTGACAGACAGGAACAAGAAGCAGCTAACTGGCATTGTCCCAATTTTTAATCAGGAGGTCCACTACCTCATCACCCACTCACTCTTTGTTCTCTTAACTGTTATTTCTCTCTAGCTCCTCCTTTGTAGCATTAGACAGAGTGCTCAAGACGAAGTGGCCCAACTTCATGGTGAAGCGGGTCAACCCCTGGAACCTTTTGTCAAGCATGTTCATTCTCTTCACTACATCACAAGGCTCCTCCCCAATGTCCATGGTCCCCTAGATCTCTCCAGGCTCTTCGACCGGGGGATGCGGAGAGTGAGAGGCGGAGCCATCAATAGGAACCTTGTTGTCCTCAAGAGTAAACTAGGGCCCCTCAACATTTTCTTCCTCATCATCTTTAGTTTCTTCTTCCTTGTACCCTTTGCTGTCAGACTGCTCCTCCTCCGAATCTTCAATAATTAACCTCTTTTTGCTATTCTTAACAAGCCTCTCAGATCTCCTTCTGGAATTTTCCCCACCAGTCATCTTAGTGGTCCCCACAATCGTGTCACCTTTGGAGTCTTTCCTTATAGCATTCTTACCCTTTCCATCCTTAGCAATTGGGGCCAACATGCCTTTATCCTTTCCTTTTTTTGCACTGGTGGCCTTGTAGGCCGAGTCCACTTGAGTGGATTTCAATTCATAGAGAGCCTTCGTTGCGTTGGCATGAGACTTACCCAAACCACCGTTAAGCTTCTTGATGGTTATCTTGGCTTTGGGATTCCCAGTAGTGCTCGTATTGGATTTTCGGGGAGGGCTTTTAGACTCGGTCGAGGAAATATTCACAATCGACAGCCGTTCAATGTTCTCAATGTGAACAACCATAATAGCTTTAGGAGGACAGAGGTCCAGATGAAAGTGATAAAGTCTCAGAATGAGCCCTTGATGGAGCGGGAGCGGCAACAGATCACTAGGGTTAAGGTTGGTTGACTCTTTGCATTTTTCGACCGAGTTTTCCAAGTCCATTAAAAGAAAGAACGGGAAACTAAGCAACATCTTGTGTCTTAAATGATTTAATAGGGGGAAGTGATAAAAAAATCAGTTTTTAAACCTACCTTCCAAGGTGATGTACTTCATCAGTGCCAGGCACACCTAATCCTAGGGCTTCGGGAGAGCATCTCTCTCAAAACCCAACTGGTTCCGCATCAGGGCCTCCTCACCTCTAAAAAAAGCTTGTAATTCTATTGAATGAGAAATAGCATGGAATAGATTCATGTTTGTGAGCTCAATCATTCAATAACTGGTGAAGGTAGGGCCCACTTCATCAGTTTTTGGTGATCTCGGTATTAGATTTATATGTGTGGTAATGTATTTTTTATAGTTATCTGATTAATTTGATTTCTGTGTTATTCGATTGATTCTCATTTTCGCAGTGTTCATTTTCTGCATCTGTATGATACATTTCCACACGCATGTTAGTTTATATTAATTCCTGTTGTTCTGATCTTTATTGATTCATTCGACTTTTGTTGGTGTGCATGCTTCATCGAATTAGCTATTACCAATGTTAAGAACGGTTTGATACTATAGGAGAAAGTTATAAAGAGATAAACGTGGAATAATTAAATAATATATTACACAATCAATACCTTTGATTTTGTTTATTTTATATTCTTTATTTTGACTCATAGAGTTTCAATTTTTTTCTGTTGTATGTCAGTAATCTTTTTTTTTTTGCAAAATTATTTCTTTACGGGTTCCTATCACATTTGTGACAAGAATTCTGCCAATTGGAATTCTATTTAATTACAGGTTATGTTAGTCTGCATTCATCAACCCTTGGTTTATTAATTGCAGCTCTTCAGCATATTGCCACAACATGGTTCAAAATCCTATGTTCCCAAATTGACACTTTAGGATAAACTGAGGAAACCATTTCCAAGAGTTTAAATCAAATCTATCTTAAAAGTGAATTAAGACCAAAATTTATTCCAATCAATAAGCACTAATTTTTAGCGCTTGTGCACTTTTTCCCCATACTTAGTCAAAAATGACCAAGTCAGTGATTTTTGACTCAAGTGCACTTTTCCTAGTTTTTCAAATTAAGGAATACACGCTGATTTTTAGCGCTTTTACACTTTGTCCCCATACTTAGTCAAAAAATGATGAAGGCAGTGATTTTTGACTCAAGTGCACTTTTCCCAGTTTTTCAAATTAAGGCATGGACGTTGATTTTGGCCTCTCGTGCACTTTTCCCAATTTTTCACAAGTGTGAGACAATGTGTCAGGGCACTGATTTTCAAAGCCTTGACAGATTTGACAATATTACATGTTAGACATGTAAGGGCACCGATTTTCAATGCCCTTGCACCTGAAATAATTTATCCAAGTGTAGGAGTGCTAATTTTCAACACACCTTGATACATTTTAAAATTTTACATGTTAGACATGTAAGGACGCTCCTACACATTTGCAATTTTTCCTTAGATGTTTTCAAACTACGTTTTCGCAACGGACCCCATTTCTTCACTTCCGCATCATTTTACATGCCTAGTTGCTATGTTCATGCATGCTCAACATCATTTGCTCATTTCACGCTTCCTAATGCTACTTTTTTTTCTAATGCCTATTGATTCACCATCCTTGCATTTTCTCTCCAGATATCATCAAGTGATCCTCAAGGTGACATCTTTGATCCAATTGCTTCTAGATGACAACCTAGAAACCTCCATTGTCTTCCAAAAAAGAAGGAAAGATGAAATACAAGTATCAGGGTGTCTTTCCGCCAACTATGGTGATCTCAAAGGTGGATGAAATTAAAGACACTGAGATTGGTCGTCGGAACCTACAAGATTTTGTATACATAATCCTTCAAGCATCGAATCCATGAGATCAAATCTCTTATCGAAGATCTTCACCATGTACAAGAATATATCAAAGGACATTGGGCTATACTGGAGAAGGGAATCAAGGAGCTGCCAAGAAACCTTCTTGAAGAACCATATTTTCCTTCCAACCAGTGAAATTTCCAGAATCTACAAGGAAGTCGTTATGCAACAAGTGTAGGATACCAATTTTTCCAAAGCCTCCATACATGTCATTTGTGATATACGGCTGACCATTGATAATCTTAACACACATCTTCACAGGTGCAAGAAAATTAATTCATCCACCAGAAGGTCAATGACAAGAATTCACACCCTTGTGGATTACACAGTCGACCTAAATGATACGTTCATACAGGAGACTAAGAAGAATTATGAAGACTTTCACGCCCAAAGCAAGGAACCATAAAGATTTTTTATCTCCAATGTTGATTTTTTTATGCTTTCCTTTATGCATCTTGTAAATAGTTTTTGACATCTAAATATCTTTTTATCAAATGTAATTATACCGAAAATATGAGATGCAATTTCACAGAGATGAATTACATGTTGACTTAGTCAAAGTTAGGGTTTCCTATTTTTACTCAACTAATTTCCTAAATTAGCTCTTCCCTCTTTTCTATAAATAAGAGATATTTCTATTGTAATTTTTACCTTTAGTATTTTGCAACGAAGTGCTACCCTTTTGTGAAACAAACATTGAGACTTTGTGTTGAATTTTGTGAATTGAAATTTGATCAATAAAGAACGAATTTTCATACTAGACTTTGTGTTGGAATGAATTCTCTTTTGGTTTGAATAAAATTGATGGTGATTAGTAGATGAGATCTGAAGGGCTTCACATAAATTTATGTAAACTTTGTGTTGCATTATTTATTTGGACTTAAGTTTACTTTTGGTTAACTATTGTTGAATGATCTACAAGACTTTGTGCTTGTAATCATTCATGTTGTTTGTGGAATTTTTGTATCTAGAAGAATTTGTGCTTCTAATACTATAAATAGTATGTCTATCACATATCCATTGTTGAAAAAGCTACGGAATGAGTTTGTGCCTTTGTGAGCTTTCCTTTTTCCTTTCTATTATTATTATCACCATACCTGGTATCTCTACAATTTGCTTTCATAAGATAGAGGTATTGGCATTATTCCTTATTTTTAGTTTAAGGTTACTTTGAATTAGAATTATCAACTGTGAAGCATTGTAAAACTCCTTCTCTAAAAAAAGAGAGAAGCATGAATGTAACACACACACCCCGTTTCGTAGTTGTAGTGTACATCTTGTGAATATTTAGTTAGTTTTATTCAGCTTCTAAAAGCAATAAGAAGGGTGCCTCCCCTTTCTGAGAGGAGAGATTATATCTCACATAGATATGGTTGAAATCTAGGTTGTGTAATCTATTGAAAAGATGATTACATAATTTTCACTCAACAAATTACATTAAAGAAAAAGTATAAAGGAGAAAATTGAATGCGTATGGGATTGAGATAGCCAAATCTCTAACCCTTAAGATGTGCTAAATTAGTTTAGCCTCTTTTATAAAAATATTTTTGCCTTATAAGACCAAGGTGACCACTCACTTAAAGCTAGGAATTATTATAAAAGATTGATTCCCAAGTTAATTAAAGAAGAAATGATCCTCACTTTGAGAAAAGAAATAAAAAAAGATGAAATTGAACTCACAATTCAAGCTTTTAGCAATGGTAAACCTCCAAGCCTTGATGGAGTCCCTATTGAATTTTATAAAAATAATATAAACTAGATATCTAGAGTTATTGTTTATATAATGAAGATATAGCTAAAGTCTCTTTGGGAAAAGAGATAAAAAAGGGTATAATAAAATTAATTCCAAAATATGGGGACACAAACTTGATAAAAACTAGAGGCCAATAACTCTCCTCAATGTGTCTTACAAGATCCTTGCAAAAAGATAGCATTAACATTGAGATATATTCTCCATTTAATAATACAATACACACAATCTGGCTTCATTAAAGGGAGGTTATCCTTGAAAAACTTATCATAAGCTGGAAAGCAATGGATAGGCGAGAACCATCAATTAAAATTTTGGCATGATTCTCTTGGAATTTGAACAGGCATATGATGGAATTGAGTGGCCCTTCTTGATAGAGGCCCTTGTGGCTTTGGGTTCCCCAAGGAATTTTGTAAAATGGAGAACACTCCACTACAATATATAAATGCACAAATTGATGTGAATGGGAACTTGTCCCAACCCATTTCTCTCCAAAGGTCAATAAGACAAGGATACCCTCTAGCCACTGCTTTATTTGTGATTGCTTTTGAGGCCATTTACTACATCCTTAGAGATGACTCAGGTGGTCCCAAAGTTAAAGGTTTAAATATCCATAACAATCAGGAGTTAATTAACATCCACTTTGTGGATGATACTGCTATGTTTGTAGACTTAGATAAAGAAAATATAGATTGCCTAATGTATAAATTGGACCTCTTATGTGAGGCTTTTGGTACAAATATATCTAAAAACAAGTCAACAGTGTTGAGCTAGAATGACACCCCACTAAACTGGTTTACCAGATATTAAATTCAATGAGGGACCTAAATAAGAAAATAAAATACCTAGGTATCCCATTTTCTATTAGCCCTAACTTAAAATAAATGTGGAATTGAATCAAAGACTAAAATTGAAAACAAAATTGATCATTGGAATAAACTATACTTATCCTTGGCTGGGAGAATCCAAGTGTGCCAAAAAATTCTCTGATCATATAAAATTTACTATTCCTCAGCATGGTTATTTAATAATTTTTTATTATAGGAAAACAAAGTTTTGAAGGGCCCTTGAAACCCTTTACAACATAAGTCATTGCTTCATCATATAATCAAAAGAAGAAAAAGCAGCCAAAAAACAACAAACAGAGAGCTAGAAAAAGGCACCAAAAATAGAAGCAAACTAAAGATTTTTCAGAATGTTCAGAGATTCAAGATCATTGTCAATAATTTTTTGATTGGCATTCATAACCTCCACCACTTCATCATTAGCAACACCTTTCTTATCATTAAGCTTAATCATGTTGCGAGTACGATTAGAAGGACCATATTCATTAGTGGTTTTATGTTGCACCTCACCTTTAGTTGTCAAGTCTTTAGATCTAGAGTTGTTCCCCAGCCACTTCCTTGCCTTCTTATTCAGAAGACACAAACTAGAAGCATCATTGCATATGGAATGTTTTCTAACCTGCACAAGATTCTCTAAGTTTCCCTCCAAAATAGAAAAAAAATTCTCATAAGAATTCTTCATTTTGAGAATTTCATCGACAACCATCTTAAGAGTATCAAAAAACTAATTGAATTCAGCTTGAACCTTATCAATTTGAGCCTGCATAATCAGCCCCTCGAAGAGGGGGCCTCATCTGCATTAATGTAAGCCACTCTAACACAGACATTAGTAGAATTAATCTCATGAAAAACCAATTTAAAAAGCTTAAACAAAGATAGGGAATGATCCTTAACCAGGCCAAGATAATCATGCATGATCTCCCTCCCAAACTTAAAACAATCTATGTCACAAGTATAATCTTCCTTAGATTCTTCACTAGACGAAGTATTCTTCAAGGTTTCCTTCCCTTTTTGAGCAGAAATCGTCACCCCTTTATCCACATTCCAATCCAGCACTTGGTTCTCCATAATAGGCACACTACCAAGAAACCCCTACTGCTCAACCCTCTCTAAATTCCATGGAGAGCTATTCCTCTACTACACCATTTTGTTCTGCATATTAAAAATAAGGCAGACCCCCGACTAGCCCTTATTGGTTGTAACCTCCTTGCTCAAGTTCTCCATCGCATGCCCCTTCAGCTTCTTACCACTTGAACCTTTCCTAGGATTATAATTGTTAGGATTTAGGTGCCATAAACCTTGTAAATCCTTTAATTAATTATTCTCCTAAATTTTTTTGTACATTTACCCATAAGAGGTGAAACCGTTTGACCAATGGTGGTGAAAGAGACAATGTAAATTTAGTGTTACTGTTACCATTTGTCTTTTTGGAAAAGGAAAAAATAGCTAGGCATCCCACATTGGAATCTTCTAGAATGAGGTTGTTGGGTCAAAATAGGGTGTTGTGAGAGAATCTATGACATGTGTGACAATTTTCATAAGATGCTATGATAGTATGGTAGATTCCATATGAAAGAGTATGTTATTTTTAGACCCCAGGTGCCCATGCATGAGAGATGCCTTATGACAATTGTAAGAGAATTTGTAAGAGGCTATTTTTGGTATTTTTTGACCATTTCAAGGAGGGAGGAATGGGTTTTTCTAGGTGGTATTTATGCCTATTGTTTGGTCAAACCATGGTGGTTTTCATCCTCACAAATCTCTTTAAATTGGGTCCTTGAGCTAGAGTTACTCAATTTAGTTTTGTCAGTTTGTAAGGTAACAGGGTGGTGCCAGATTATATAGAGATTGATAATAGAATTCTATTGCTGCATGAACCATACATTAATGGAAAGAGCTAGGAGCATGTTAAGTAGTGCTAAGTTAGATAAATGCTTTTGGGAAAAATTTGTTGGTGTTGCTTGTTATTTAATTAATAGATCTCCTTGTAAAGCTCTTGTTGATAAAAACACCTTATGAAATGTGGTTGGGTAAAAATCCTTCAGTTTCACATTTAAGCATCTTTGGTTGTGAGGCTTTTGTTCATGTGCCTAAAGAGAAGTGATCTAAATTGGATCCCAAATCTCAGAAATGCATCTTTGTAAGTTATGGTGAAAATATTAAAGGTTATAAACTTTGGAATCTACTAACACGAAAGATGATATTTTTTAGAGATGTAATTTTCAGGGAATTTAGAGCTAACTCTAAAGATGAGAAACCAAAGGAAAAGTAAAAAATAGTGCATTTTGAAACTAAGCAAGAAGATGCACATGTGGAAGAATAGAAAAATGGAGAAGAAGAAGAGAGTTATGAAGAATATGTTGTAACAAAAGAAGTTGAAAATAATGAGGATGAACATGAGGAGGAAAATATTACTCCACCTTTGAGAAGGTCCACAAGACAACAAAATCCAATTGACAAGTATAGCCCACCTGATTTTCATTGTAAATTTTATTTGTTATGTATTGATGATGAACCTAGATCTTTCAGGGAGGCTCTATCTTCAGAAGAATGTGAGTCTTGGATGCAGGCCATGCAGGATGAGATGATGTCTTTGGAAAAATGTGACACCTAGGATCGTGTTAGTTTTCCCAAAGGAAGAAAGGCCACTAGTTGTAAGTGGGTATATAAAAAGAATTTTGGTGCAAACGGTATGTTGGAATGGTACAAGGCCAGATTAGTGGCCAAGGGCTACTCCCAGAGAGAGGGAGTTCATTTTGGTGAAATATTCTCTCTTTTTTCTAAGTTAACTTCTATTAGATTCCTTTTATCCACGGCTACTGCTTATGATTTAGAAATAGAAAAAATGGATGTTAAAACTTCTTTCTTGCATGGGGATATCGAGGAAGAAATTTACATGAAACAACCTGACGGTTTTGTTGTGAAAGGAAAAGAATAGTTGGTTTGCAGGTTAAAAAAATCTTTATATGGTTTAAAACAGTCACCTAAGATGTGGTACCATAGGTCTGATGCCTTTGCATTAAAGTTGGGTTTTATTAGAAGTGAAGAGGATCACTGTGTTTATTTTAAAGTTATTGATGATCAGATACTGATTATTGTCTTATATGTGGATGATATGTTGTTCATTGGTAACAATAAGGAAATGATTAGGGAACTTAAAACTCAACTTTTTGGCACACTTGATATGAAATATATAGGGGCTACTAAATATATTCTTGGGATGGAAATCATTAGGGATCAGATTCATAGAAAGCTTTGGTTAAGTTAGAGTAAGTATGTTAACACTATTTTGCAGAGGTTTAATATGTAGGACTATAAACTAGTAAATATTCTATTTCTTGTTGGAACTAAGTTAAGTTTAGACATGTGTTCTGAATCAGATGATGATATTGATGAAATTTATAAAGTTCCTTATGCTAGTGACATCGGTAGTTTAATGTATACAATGGTTTGTACTAGACCAGATATAGCCCAAGCAGTGGGAGTTCTAAGAAGGTTTATGTCTAACCCTGGTAAAGAACATTGGAATTTTGTTAAAAGGGTATTCAGATATTTGCAAGTTATTGTTTGGTTTATCATGGTACTGATAATGTTGATAAGTCATTCGACATACATGGTTTTTTTAATCCAGATTGGTTAGGTGACTTGGACAGTCGAAGGTCCACTAGTGGCTATGTGTTTACTTTTTTTGGAGGTGTAGTGAGTTAGATAAGTAAAAGACAACCTACAGTTGCTTTATCTACCATTGAAGTAGAGTATATGGATGCTACACATGCTTCTAAGGAGGCCATTTGGTTACAGAGACTTGGTAATGGTATTGGTTTTGATTGTAGGATAGTGAGGATTAGATGTGATAGTCAGAGTGCCATATGTTTGGCTAAAAGTCTTGTGTATCATGCTCGTACTAAACATGTTGATGTTCAGTATCACTTTGTGCGAGAAATGGTTGAGAATGGATAGTTCTTGATTGAAAAAGTTGAAACTTTGGATAATGTTGCAGATTCTCTTAAGAAGTCAATCACCATGGATAAGTTATCTTGGTGCAGGAAGGCCATGGGCCTTGATCACTATACTTGATTCTATGTGTATACACCTAAAATGGGTCTAGAGCATCTGATTAATTAAATACACATTATTTGATTAATTATTCTATTTCCTCTATTGTTTAAATAAATAGAAATATTTATTTAATATAGTTCACACTCAAATTCATCTTAATTTAATAAACAAAATTAAATACTTTGTTCGATTTAATTATCAAATCCCTATTTCAATCTATAACATCATTCTCGAATTAATTAAATAAAGACAAAACACTTTATTTATTAATTACCATATTCCTCTGATTAATTTAATAAATGACTATCCTATAGTTTGTTTTATTAAATTATTTATCTCCCTTTTCCTAATTTAAATAAATCAAAATATTTGAATTAGAGCATAAAGGAATATTCCAATCTACATTTCCTCAAAAATGAATTAGATTTCCTATGTCTAATCTATGTCTAAATTTGTCACAATTAATGCTTTGAAACTTCACGGGAAGTTTTGGAGACAAATTGGAGACAAATTTGGAATTTGATCTCTCAATCCTCTTCCATCGATCCTTCCTCTTCTCTTGCCTGGTGTTTTCATGGGTAGAGACAATCTTCCTCTTTCTCTCAATCTCCTCAATCTCTCACCATTCAATCCTCCAGATTGAATCCAAGCCTCTCAAAGCTTTCCCTGTGCATTTCTACAGCCAAGAAATCTATAAATAAAGCCTCATTGAACCAAGAAAAGGATCGAGATAATCAAGCTTTTACACCCTTACTCTGCAGGAATCCAGGCGTCAAGTATCAAGCATTTACACATCAAGCAATTCAACAATCAAGCTTCACATCAATGGCTGCCTCTTGGAGCTACAATTATCTGTTTCACCTCAATATCATGCTAGTTTAATTGATTTATCATTTAGCATTATATTATCATCATCTCTTTCTTCAGATAGTCATTTTAATAGTCTTATATGCTTAACAATCTGAGAGCAATTGAGATTTAATAAATCTTCAGAGATAGAGAGCAATAGGACGCTTTCATTTGATCACTTGTTTTGATATAGTTCAATTGAGTCATCTTTGATATAATGTCATATTAAGAAGTGTATTTATGTTACTTACCTCATTCCACACTTACAATTTGGCGCCCACCATGGGGCATTAACCCCATTTTATCAAAATTACAATTTTTTTTCTGGAAAGTGTTACGCAGGTTTACAGCGTGATTTGTTTTAGCGCTTTCGTTAAAAGTTTTAACGCTTCCGGTCCCGATTCTAGCGCTTCCAGAGTTTTGGCGCTTTCGGTTACTATTCCAGCGTATCTGGTGTTTTAGTGCTTTTATGACAAACTTTAGCGCTTCAGTACACTGTTTCAGCACTTCGGTGATTTAGCGCTTCTAAGACAAACTTCGGTGCTTTGGTACACTATTTCGGCGCTTTCGAGTTTTAGCGCCTCAGGTAACTATTCTAGCACTTTGGTTCCATATTCCTGTGCTTTTGTAAAAACAGTCTGGATCCGAAGCTTCCGCGGCCAGATCTTACTTTTTTTCATAGTTGGGATAAAATTGATCAATCTAGGATAGTCACTTCAAAGTTCTTAAAAATTGATCAATCCTAGGATAGTCACTTTCTTGTTTTTCTTAAAGCAAATCTATGAATCCTAGGATAGTCATCTCATTTTTACAGTAGAAGTTAAAAAGAACATCATGATTTCAGTGAAGCAACACCTTCACTTAGATTAAGAATCTTTCTTTTTGGGCTTAAAATAGAACAAATCTATATGTTGTGCTTGTAGTGATTAGGCTTATGCTCTCCCCTTAACTGGGTGACCAAAGTGCCAGATTCACTTTTCTTTTATGTCATTTACGCTTTATTAAATCCTTTAGTAGGCCTGCCGTAGTGGGAAAAAGTACTCACCCAAATCCAGGTTATCCAACCCACTATAATAAAAATACAATTTGTTGATGAAAGTCCAAATTGACAGTAATAGGCAAGATAATCATCCCCAAAATCTTTGTTCTAAAGATTGGGAGGTCTCCTGAGGGAGTTTATCTATTTGCCACATCGAACGGAACCCTATCTAGGAACCATAGAGTAGTTGCTCGTCGAGTCAGTATCCATACATTGTCATACTCGTGGTGCAAGGGGAGGGAAGAATCTACCCCCAAGACACTCACCATATAATTACCAAGGATTGTTTGCTCAAGGGATTCGGTATCTACATCCGTCACTTTGAGTACGCACCTGGCAATGACAAAAATGCGGGCGCCCTCTAGGGGGTGACACGGTTGTGTGAGTCAATGTAATTGCAAGATGTGGGTTTTGAGTATAATGATAACCTACTTGTCCTTAAGTGTGAGTCTATTTGATATGTGTACAAATGTTAAAACAACCCATCAAAATCAATAAAGATCATTCATTATTTTTGAACATACATAACCTTTTCAGTTTTAAAATCAAATATTCAAAATTACTTGTTGTGTTTTCACAAATTCATTTAAATCAGATTTAAAGATCATCCTGAAAACATCAAGTCAAAACAAATCAGAAAACCCATACTGTGAAAGTGGAAGTCCACCACATTTCTCAAGAAGAAAATCAAAGTCACGAAACCCCAAAAACCTCTCGGTTATAGAAACAAATTGAGAAAACAACGTTTTTTGTATCAAAATTGGAAACTTCTTTTACAACATAGAACATTCATTCACCGTTATCACAATTTTGCTATGGGTCACTCTTTAGACTACACGGTAGAACCGCTCTATTCACGAGCCTTCTTTCAAAGAAGAGCTCTCACACAATTTCACAACTGTAGTTAATGGATTCATCCTTCTTATCTTCCACAATCTCTAATACAATATGCCACAAGACTAGATCAAATTTTGCAGTAGAAGGTCTTAAGAAGGCCTGTTTTTAGCGTTCTGAAAAACCTGTTTTAGTGCTTCGGGTCATTGTTCTAGTGCTTTTATGAAAAATCACTTTCGGGCTCTGTTTTAGCACTTCCAGTCATTATTTTAGTGTTTTTGGCAAAATAGCGCTTATGTCCCTTTTTGCAGCGCTTCTTGTTTCTGTTTCGACGCTTCTGGGAAGTAGCGCTTCTGTTATTTTCTCCAGCGCTTTTGGGCACTGTTTCGGTGCTTTGGTCAAAGTAGCACTTCAGTCACCTGTTTTAGCGCTTCTGGATTATGTTCCAGCGCTTTTGGGAAATAGCTCTTCTGATCTCTGTTTTAGCGCTTCTAAAACAAAGAGTTCAAAATTTTAACCAGTCTATCAATCTGTCATTTTATCAACATTTTTCATCAGAACCAAATTTTCTTTTCATTAGAATCACTGTCAAAGGATCAAAATCAGAAAGGTTTATTCAAATTTCCAAACTACTAAAACAAGATCTTGCAAATCACAAGTGTCAAAATCAATTACACAATCAATTACTACACTGAAGTTTCATTATCAGGATAATACATCCTTCATCATGAAACAAAGTATAGTAATTAACTTTTTAAGTATTGTCTCATCAATAAGATCAGTCATCTTATTCGACTTTGTTTAAAAAGGTTCAAATCGACACTATCCCACACATAAGATCAACATTTCAGAAGAAAGGATAAAAATTTGTATGCCAATCTTCACTAGGTCCCACAAACAGAGACTCTTAGAACAAGAGTTTGAATCATCTAAAAATATGGCAGAATAAAATCCTTGGAACACTTTAAACCACAATGAAAAAAATGAAATAACTCAGGAGGAAATCCAAGCGGCTCAACAAGATCCCAAGTTTCACATGTTTATGGAAAAAGTTTTGTAACAAGACATGGAAAAATATCTTTTAATGTTGGCCGAATCAAGGGCAAAACTTCCAAAAGATTTTGATATAAACCGTTTGAAAGATGCAACTGAAACAAATGAAACAGAAATACCACTACCAATGCAAACAATCGATCCAGTTGTTGCTTTAACTTCACAAATGCAATTATTACAACAACAGATACACGACATGATGAAAGGACAACCAAAAGATATACGATACAGGATATTTGTCCTTATCCATTTGATGCAACAGTTGGTTTGCTACCTTTTCCAAGACATTGCGAATTCCCAAAGTACGATAAGTACAATGGATGAATAGATCCTATAGATCATATACGATAATTTAAAATGATGAGTCTTGAGTTTGCTCAAGAAAAGACTTATTTGATGAGGTTATTCCCAAGAAGTTTGGGAGGTGCATGTATGGAATGGTTCTCAAAACTACAACCTGGTATCAAAAAATTTGAGGAACTTGTTAACAAGTTTATCTCTCAATATTCATTCAACATCCAAAATGATGTTACTATCAAGGATCTCTACAACTTAAAGCAAAACAAAGGAGAGACATTCTTGTCTTTTCTCCAAAGATGGTGACGACTGTTCGCTAGATATCCTCGATCTATTCCAGAGGAAGAAAAGATGGAATTGTTCATTGAGAACTTAACAAAAGAAATGAGCTATAGGCTAGAATTACAATGTCCACCCACTTTTGAAAAAGTCATAGAAAATGGTCTTAAGATTGAGGAAGCATTAGTAAAACGGGGAGTTATCAAACATTACAATGAAAAATTAGATAACTACTCCAATCAAAACTCAAGCAATGATAAACCAAAAATTTGGCAAAAGTATCACAACACAAATGAAACAACATGCAATTCACAAAATGTCAAACCAGTTTTCAACTTGACGGGATCTTCTTCAAACAATCAAAACAGTGACCAAAAATTCCAGTCAAATACCATGGAGAACAACGAACGTACAAAAACACTACCATATCAAAAACCATCAAATAGATGAAGGTTCACACCTTTAGGTCAAACAATGGAATTTGTGATGAAGGAACTAGTTACTAGAGGCCTTCTCACTGCATGGGAAGCTAGGTTTTGGGATCCAAAAGTCAAACCATCATGGTGGAATGACATTGATTATTGCAACTATCATAATAACAAGGGTCATAAAACAAATGAGTGTATGGAATTGAAACATGCAGTACAAGATTTGGTGGACAGCAACAAAGTGTATGTGGAAGGACCTCAAAATAACAACAATCATTTGGCCTTCAAAGATCCACTGCCAAATTATGACAAAGGTGCATCATCATCAAATAGCAAAGGGAATAATGCCAATCATGTCTATAAAACAACAATCCTATGTCTATCTGAAGTCAAATATGATCATACAGTTAGTGATAACATTGAGGAAAATAAAACCAACAACGTTACCTCTTTGGATTTACTCCCAAGCGTGCAAAACTCTGATAATCAAATCAATGTTTTAAAAATCAGAGACAATCAAGAACATCAACCAGCAAACGCCATGACTCAGGGGCAATCAAAAGTTATGTTAAGGGGAATTGGATCCACACATGCAGTTCCACCTCCATCAAATTATGATATTATCAATCAAATGCAAAACACCCCCCAAGAGAATCAAGAATGTCAACCAGCAAACGTCATAACTAGGGGGCAAGCCAAGGTAGTATTAAAAGGAGTAGGATCTCAACATGCGTTTATGCCTCAATCTCATTATAGTATTGTTGATCAATTACAAAATATCCCCGCCCAAATCTCAATACTCGAACTCCTAAAGTTGTCACCATCACATAAAGAAGTTCTTGAACAAGCGTTAGTGGCCACAACCGTATCAAATAATTTGGATGTTTGTCAATTCCAAGTTATGGTGGGACATCTGACTACCCCGCATTGCTTATCATTCTCTCAACAGGATGATGTCTCATTAAACCATCCACATAACACAGCATTGCATATCAAAGTCTGTATCCATAATCATCTTGTTAAGAGAGTTCTAATAGATGGGGGAGCTGGTTTGAACATTTGTACCCTCAAATTAGTCCGTGCACTAGGATATTTTGAAGACGCTATTGATGCTCGACGGAAAATGACCATTAAAGCCTATGATGAGGAGGAAAGATCGTCCAAAGGTTTGATTGTATCATCCATTCAAGTGGGGCCTGTGATGAAGCATATAGCATGTCAAGTATTATACAGAGAATTGACATACAACATACTATTAGGACGACCCTAGATTCATGAAATGCAGGTTGTACCTTCTACATACCAACAATGCCTAAAGTTCCTAGTAAATGGACAAGAGGTGACTATAGCTGCTGATTATAATCACCCACAACATTGTGACACATTAAGAATATCTCAGGACACGTTTGTTCCTCACAACAGGGAAGCTTCAAGTTCATCATCATCCAAGAACGAACAAAGTCCAAACATCACTACCAAGTGGGTACAAAAGAAAGGTAAAGAAAAAGAAACAATTCATGATGAAACAAACAAATCGGATACACAAACTTCTCTATCACACAAATTTCAAAAGCAAGTTCAGTTGACAGATAAAGGAATGGGACAGTACTCAATGGAGCAATCGCTTAACTTATCACAGTTAATGCCATATCCTAGGAAATATGGTCAACCATCACTAATCAAACCTCCAACATCTGTACCTACCACAGTTCTTCACAAAACATTTGTAAAATCTGGAACCATAGCAGAAGAAATGGACAACAAAGCAATCCTGGATTGGCTATACAAGGATGAAGAAACATCAACATCAGGGACCGACATCAAAAATGTTAGCATCAACATAGACAAGTATGGAAAAGGAAAGACTATTCTTGAAAAGATGGGTTATGAAGGACAAGGACCATTGGGGTTAAGAAAGGAGGGAATCTCATAACCTATCACACCTCTCACTCTCCATACAAAAGAAAAACCAGGACTAGGATACTCTAAAGAAGAGAAGCGGGAGCTACAAAGGACAGCTATGGAAAATATCCTTCACTTTAGAGATGGTTCTGAAACAGACTCAAATGAATATGAGTGGGCATTACCTTGTGATCTACTTGATATTGATATTCCAGTCGATGTGATTCAAAAATATGCACCTACACGTGAGGAGGGCCAAGGCTCAGGATCTATACCATTCCTCGAGGAATCACTAAATATCAATGACTCTAGTGAGGACGAATAGAATTTGAGTGAACTAGATGATTTTGAAGAGAGTTCCATCATGGATCTCGATATCCCAAATGACAATGATGACAATCTTGATGTCCTCACCCTTACCTCCATTGACCTAAATCAATCTGATGATACCATGCCATTAATCCATCCAGAACTTATGATTGGGAACCTGCCGAACCATTGACTGTACCAAAATTTGAAAATGATGATGCTATCGTACATTTCCTTTGTCATACTGAACCTAATACAAATGCTATCCATAATGCTCATAACAATATGACTCAACAGGAGGGTGTCAAATCTTCCAGTTGCAAAATTAACAATAGGGAAAATAGATCTAATGGTGAAAACCAATCTATGGTATCATTAGATCTGGAAAAAGTAAAAATAAAGAACACATCCAACGATGAAAACCTTTCAGAGGCACTGAAGGATGGAAGATTTGACACTCTCCTAGAACACTATCATGAATGATCATCAGTTCTGGTCGAACCTACACAAGCGGTGGACATTGGCATAGAAGAGAAGGCAAAAGTACTATATCTAGCAGAATCAATGACAGAACAACAAAGATCGGCATTCATCCAATTTTTCAAAGAAAGAAGCATCAACTTTGCTTGGTCATATTCTGATATGCCAGGTTTAGATCCAAATCTGCTTATGCATCATTTTTCTTTGCCAAAAGGAATCAAGCCTGTTAAACAAAAATTAAGAAAAATGCACCCCCATATTGCATTAATGGTCAAAACAGAGCTAAGGAAATTACTGGATGTTGGATTCATACGATCTATAGATTATGTTCAATGGATATCAAATCTTGTGCCTGTTTCCAAGCTGGACAATAGCATTAGAATCTGCACAGATTTCAGGGACCTCAATAAAGCATGCCCAAAGGATGATTTTCCACTTCCAAATATAGACATCATTGTAGACTTGACGGCAGGGCATGCCCTGTTATCAATCATGGACGGTTTCTCTGGGTACAATCAAATAAAAATAGTTCTAGAAGATCAAGAAAAGATGGTTTTTACATGTCCATGGGGAACCTTCTGCTGGAACGTCATGCCATTTGGTTTAAAGAATGCAGGAGCGACTTATCAAAGAGCAATGACGACAATATTCCATGATATGATGCACAACTTCATTGAAGACTATGTCAATGACATCTTAGCAAAATCTACTACTAGGGAAGGACATCTGCATATCCTAGATAAAATCTTTACATGGATGGAGAAATTCAATGTCAGGTTAAACCCTAAGAAATGTGTCTTCGGGGTTACATCATCAAAATTACTAGGATACATTGTTTCAGCAAAGGGCATTGAAGTGGATCTGACAAAAGTCAAAGCTATAATGGAGATGCCACCTCCTAGAAACATCAGCCAGCTCAGATCACTACAAGGATGACTTCAATCAATCCATAGATTCATATCCCAGCTGGCAGATAGAAGTCACCCTTTCAATCATCTATTGCATAAACACATAGTTTTCATGTGGGATGAGAAATGTGAAGCGACATTCAATCAGATCAAACAATATCTAATGTCACCACCTATTCTCATACCACCAACATAGGGAAGGCCTCTCATTTTGTACATTTCCATGACAGATATATCTTTGGGGGAACTCTTAGCACAGGAGGATCATGAAGGAAAAGAGCATGCCATCTACTACATCAGTAGAACTTTAAATTGCTATGAAATAAACTATACATTCATAGAAAAGTCTTTCTTAGTAGTGGTGTTTGCTACTCAAAAGTTGAGACACTACATGATGGCTCATACAATCAGGTTAATTGCAAAGATTGATCCTTTGAAGTATCTATTAGTAAAGCTGCCTTAACAGGTAGATTGGAAAAATGGGTTATGCTCTTAAGTAAATCTGACATTCAATATGTCGAGAGAAAGGCAATTAAGGGACAAGCAATTGTTGAATAGCTAGTTGAAGCTCCTCTATCAAATGATCACCCAATGACAATGGAATTCCCAGATGCAGACATCATGACAGCAATGCCCCAACAATGGATACTATACTTTTATGGATCGTATACACAACGAGGATCAGGAGTAGGAATCTTGTTCATATCTCCCCAAGGACACACAATTCTGAAGTCATATAGACTCATGTTTCAATGTAAAAACAATGTAGCGGAATATGAAGCATTGATTATTGGGGTCAAGATTGCAATTCAATGGAAAATCATAGATTTACAGGTCTATGGGGACTCTCAACTGGTTATTTATCAAGTCAATGATGAATATCAAACCAAAGATGACAAATTTATGCCTTACAAGTAGCAAATAGATAATCTGAAACAATCCTTTACTAATATCAAGTTTGATCAGATTCTAAGGGTGGAGAACAAAGTTGTTGATGCTATGGCTATGATCACTTCATTACTACAATTGCTTGAGAAGCATATTTGTTATGAGTTTATGGTAGAACAAGTATCGTGCCCTTCCCATTATCAATCAGAATTCGCTACCATATGTCATCTAGAAACTACTGAACTCTCCATATACGAAACAACCTATGCTTATCTGAAAGATGATATCCTACCTCCTGACCTTTCCAGGAATCAAAAATGCAACTTTATCCGTCAATCCGCTAGACACACTTTAATCATAGATGTCCTTTATCATCGAGGTCTTGATGGTACACTACTCCGATGTCTAGAACGCAATGAATCTAAAACAGCCTTACAAGAAGTTCACAAGGGTATTTGTGGTACTCACTCGAGTGGAATAACCCTAGCCAAGAAACTCCTCTATTTGGGTTATTATTGGCCTTGCATGGAAAAAGAATCATATCAATTTGTCAAGAAATGCCAAAAATGTCAGGTTCACAGCAATTTGATTCACGCACCGGCACAAGAACTGCATCCTTTTACATCAACATGGCCTTTCTGTCAATGGGGCCTAGATCTGGTAGGAAAAATACATCCATCTTCATCTAATAGACACAAGTTCATTATCACGGCTACAGAATACTTCACGAAGTGGATAGAGGCAGTACCTCTTACTACCATCACTGGGAAATAGATCTGCTCATTCATCTTGAACTACATCATCTATCGATATGGAATCCCTCAATCTATAATCATAGATAATGGACAACCTTTCAAAAATCAAGATTTCCAAGAGCTATGTGAAAAGTTTCACATCCAACATCGTTTTTCAACACTGTACTATCCTCAAGGGAATAGCCAAGCAGAGGCCTCAAACAAAACCATACTCAAAATTCTCAAAAAGACGGTTAACGATGTTGGACGTGATTGGCATGTTCAACTCAATCCTGCACTATGGGCCTACAGAACAAGCATCAGAACACCAATGGGAGCTACACCATTTGCTTTGGTATATAGATCAGAAGCCATATTACCCATTGAAGTTGAAATTCCATCCCTTCGTGTATCACTCAGAGATATCATTTCAGATGAAGAATATAGGGTATCTAGATTGTAGGAACTGGAATTGCTAGATGAGCGTCATCAACAAGCTGTAAATCATCAAACTGCTTATCAACGAAGGATGTCAAGGAATTACAATCACAAGGTAAAACCAAGGGTCTTTCAGGTTGGTGACTTGGTACTAAAGGATAATCCTAGGAATCAACAGGACAGAGAAAAGAAAGGCAAATTTGAGCCTAACTGGCTTGGTCCATTTATCGTCATATCAATGTATGGATCAGGAGCATATCAACTATCAATGTCAAAAGGGGATCTGTTCGATGAACCTATCAATAGTATTCATCTCAGAAAATTCTATGCTTAAAGTCTCCTAGTGCACGGAGCAAAATCTAAAAAATTGTTTCCTTGGTGAAAACCTGGCAAACAGGCATCTTGGCAAAACGCAAAAACACAAAAAAATAAAATAAAATAGAAAATAAAACAAAAAAGGGAAAATACAAAATACAAAGGGTGTAATCAAAGCATGTGGTGAAAACCTGGAAACAGGCGCCATAAGTGATTCTAAGATCAGCTTTCCCATCTATTTGGATATATGTCAGGATCATTCATCTGAAGGTTGGTATCAATTCATATCATATCATTCATCTGGCCATCATTACATCCACTATCAAGTCATGTCACATGGTCAACATATAACTCCATATCTTGGGGGAAACATCTAGATATCTAGCGGCAATCCAAACATATCAATTGCATCTGGTGATAGAAAATCAAAAACAAAGATCAAAACGCAATTTCAATCATTCTCAAAAGAATTAACCATCCTTATCAAAAATCCAAAAAAACATGTCAAATAGGAAACTCTGAAAAGGCAAAATCAAAAAAAAAAACATAGGTCTGTGTCAGTTGAACTACGTGGTCTCTGCATGTGTAACGTAGGCAAGGCTAATCTTAAAACAACCCCCGAGACCCCTAAGATAGGTTGGTAAGTTAGGTCTTTGCTCAAAAATATCAAAAATCCAAAAACATGTCAAAATCAAGATGGATGATCTCAAATCTAATAAATGAATGAAACACTCTAAGTGAACAATGGATAAATTATACTTTTTGATTATCATTTCTTTAGAGTGACTCAATGATGTATTGAACTAGAGGAACAAGGAAAAAGAATGATATTTTTATTGATGGTTGTATGTGCGATAATCATATAAATGTGTGAATTGTCGAGGGAAGTGCTATGCTATCTCACCGATGTTATTCAGAATTCACACACTCAAATGATAATCTTTGCCTGTTTACGCAATGAATGCTCAGGTCATCTCGGTTCAATTGCAATATCAAAAATCATGAAAGTAATACTCAGGTCGTCATTGGATTAACACAACCATTGACGCTTGTATTCACTTTCAACATCCAATAAAGCTCTATGATGATACCAAGCACAAAAAGACTATAAAATGACATTTGTTTTGCATATCATTGCATGATTAAATTAGATTGCATTCATCATCATTCATTATCTGTAGAGTATTTGTTGCATAAAGGATTCCAATCAATGATTATCTAATCTACAAAAGAGACTGAGTATACTTGACATAAAATCATCAAAAACATATAAACATCATCATTGCATCATCAATTCATCATTAAAATATTTCATCATGCATCATAAATTCTACCATTAGTGCATCAGGTTCATTCTTAAAATAACACATTCATTTAATATCATTTTCCATACATCACATCATCCTTATTATATCATCTATTCATACATTTAAAAATATCAAAATCACATCATTACATCCATCCACGATCATTTATCATAAAATCATCCCATAATTAAAAAGTATTTATTCAACTATCTATACATGTTATCAAAATCACATCATTTATCCACGTATCATATTCCATCCATACATACATCATTACATCATTACATTAACATAAATCATCATTTATTATCATCACATTTAGAATAAACTCATCACATAAAGCATATAAACAACATCCATCACATAGAAATCATGACGCCATCATCATAATCATATCAAATGCATCACATACATATATCATCAAGAGTCAAGTATACAATGAAGTCATAAAAATACATCATCATACAAGAAGGTACATCATAAAATACATTAATGAGGATAACATGGCCTTTATGACCTGCTACTGCTAGAATGCGCAGGCCCAATAGGACCTGTACCGCCACCACCCCCAGACGGACTCGGATCTCTAGGATCTCTGTGTGGAGGCTGTGTCACCCCCTCACTGACTGTCCATGTATGAGTCCACCCAGATCTCGATGGGGCATAATTGACTCAATGCTCGGCAGACACTGCATCATGATACCGACCTCTATAAAACTTGGCCTCTCGGGCAGCCCGCAGAACCCCTCTCATATAATCACCTATAGATGTGCCATCAGCCACTCTCTGTAGGGTCTTGACTCTCTCCTGTGCCCTCTTGGCAATCTATCGTGCACTATCTCTCTCCACTATCAGTGTATCAACCTACATCTATGTAGCGGCTAACTGCCCCTGTACCTATGCCAAGGCCTATGCGTGAGCCTGTGCCTGCATCTGTGTCTGAGTCTGCACAACCATGCCCCGAGCCTATACCAACTACCCCTGCAATGTCTGAACCTATGCCTACAAAGTTTGGACCTGTACCTGAAGCCCAGCCATCTGTCTCTGCTGCCCAACTGTTGGCACTGTCACTGCCTACCTCTTATGAGGCCTACTGGATGAAGGTGCACTGTGAATATTTGGACCTAGCCCTCTGTATCCTCCACTCCCACCATCATTATCCCCACTGCTGCTGCTCTCTGAGCTCTCATATGTTGGGATATCACCCTCACCCCTAGCGAGATCCTTTTCCACATCCTCCTCTACTAGTAAAGGTGTTGGCTCATCAGGGATAGTAATACGAGGCTGAGGGACCAAGGCCAAGAATGCTATGTAATCCTCTGTCACGGGTGCAACTGTAATATCTCTCCTCATGTTCCAAGTGGATGGTTGTAGTGCTTTATAACCCTCTACTACAACATCATAAGATAATGTGGGGCCCCAATCTAGAATATCCATTCGTCGTCGTGCATAGTGGGCTACCCCCTGTGGCATGCACTGAATAATGCCATACTATCTGTAAACCCACCGTAGTAGAAATCTCTCAATAACAAATAGATTCTGGCCAATAAGGTACATGGAGTCACAAAGAAACCCCAACACTACACCATCCTCCTCCCACTCCTCACAGTCAAGGTAGGGGCTCCATATAACTGTCTCCGTATCATCAAAAACCTGCCTCCAGTGCTCTAACTTTCCCATCCAGGCCTGCGTAAATTGACCACTGTATCTAAAAACATATGGCCTGCCAGCTGGTCTATCTGCAAGGGGAAATGACCGACAAATAGCAAAGTGCTCCCACACCCAAATCTATAGTAATGTCACCTCTACGGATATACTGTGTGCCCTTAGGTACACAATGGAATGAAGATCATGATAAAGATGTGCTAACATGCACATCCCCCACGCATATCTGGTACCATGTACCAACATGCTCTCTAGTGTCCTCCCCCAGCCAATGAGGAATCCCTTTGACCTGCGATCAGGGTAAAGAAATCCTCCAATAAATCTAGCTAGCACTGCTGATAGTGTTGCATAGGAGTCTGCGATCCTCTGCCATCGAACGCTCAGACCCTCTATATCCTGATCCTGAAATACTCAACGCAGAGCATCTATGTTGCTAGTCCCATGAGAGTCATATGTAACAATCTCCCCCATAAAAGGAATGCACAGTATATGCCACACATCCTCTGGTGTGATTGTCATCTCGCCAGTGGGTAGGTGAAAGGTGTTGTGGTCGCTATGCCACCTCTCAGCCAGTGCGGTCAACAAACCCTGATTAATCCTAATCTGGGGCATGTCAAGTAAACTCGTCAGGCCACACTGGCCTATCACCTGGAGCTCGTCAGGTGTCAAATGTGGTATCAAATCATTCATCTGCAGAAACCTCTCTCGCATCTGGAGAGTCCCCAGATCCTTGTATCATCATAACGAAAAATCCACAATCAGTGAACTATGTCAAGAATTAAACGTCATTCTACTATCAAGTCTGTTTCAAAAACTTTGGTATGAATTTTCGATCAAAATTCATAGGTAAACATCCAACCTCACCTATCATGAGGGTCATCAAAACATTATCTAGATCTCGCCTATCATGAGATTTATTAGATATTGGCTCAAACCTTGCCTATCATGAGGTTCATCAAAACATTATCTAGATCTCGCCTATCATGAGATTTATCAGGTATTGAATCATTTCCTCACCTATCATAAGGATCATCAAGAAATAGGATTTCTTCTCACCTATCATGAGAGTTAATCTTATTTACTTTAATCACAATCCAACATCTAGAATGTGGATTGTCAATCATACCAATCAGAAGAATGGACATGATCGGAATTGACAAAATCAAATTTCACTAAGTCAAAATCTTCAATTCTAACATGGAAGCGCTAAAACAGGCTTCCAAAGCGCTAAATCCCAAATGCACTATTTTATCATCCAAAAGCGCTAAATCAGGGACCCAAAGCGCTAAAACCATGAAAGCGCTATTTCAACACTCCAAAACACTAAAACAGGATTCCGAAGCGCTAAATAACTCAACGTGCTACTTTTCCACATCAAAGCGCTAAACCATGCCGTCAAAGCACCACTTTACTAGAAGTGCTAGAAAAAACCTTCAAAGCGCTAAACCGCTGACTCAAAGTGTTGAAAATCTCAAAGCACTAGAATCTGACTTCAAAGCGCTACTTCTTGACTCCTAAGTGCTAATTCGCTGAAAGTGCTACATTACCAACTGGAAGCGCTAGAGTTTTAAACACAAGCGCTATAACTCAAAGTGCTAGACAATTTACCAGAAGCACTACATCGGGATGTAAGGGATACAACACGACTTCAAAGCACTGAAACTATCCTAGACACGCCTAAGACCTAAAAAGCATAAAAAACAAAAATGCACAAATCACGAGGTCAAGGGGTACATACCAGAGGTCCATATGTAGGCAGGCAGCTGTGGCATCGAACGCGCTCAAATCGGTGAGTGTGGTAAGGAATAGGCATCTCAATCTAGCTGGTAGAAATGTCTCTATTACTAAGAAATTTGAACTCAAAAATCAAATAATGAATTGAAAATGACCTTTTAGCACTATTTATAATTTTTGAAAGGTATTTTTGGGGGATTTTTATAACATTTTGATTAATTTTATCCATGAAATTAATTAAAACTCATTTGATGGCTCTATTTTTTCATCATTTTGTCGGGAGATAAATTATTTTATCATCAAAACATCATAAAATCATTAGAAAATCATAAATTTTTGAAAAATTCAAAAAATCATCAAATTATTAATTTATCTCCCGAGGGGGCATATCATTATATCATCATCTAAAAATCATGTCTGGGGCACATGAAATTATTATCATCTGAAAATCATGTCTGGGGCACATGAAATTATTATCATCTGAAAATCATCGATCCTGGCAGTAGTAGCAAAAATATTCTTCGAAGCAATGCGTAAACACATCACTTCGAAGAGGGGCAAAATGTATACACCTAAAATTGGTCTGGAGCATCCAATTAATTAAATACACATTATTTGATTAATTATTCTATTTCCTTTATTGTTTAAATAAATAGAAATATTTATTTAATATAGTTCACTCTCAAATTCATCTTAATTTAATAAACAAAATTAAATACTTTGTTCGATTTAATTATCAAATCCCTATTTCAATCTATCACATCATTCTCAAATTAATTAAATAAAGACAAAACACTTTATTTATTAATTACCATATTCCTCTGATTAATTTAATAAATGACTATCCTATAGTTTGTTTTATTAAATTATTTATCTCCCTTTTCCTAATTTAAATAAATCAAAATATTTGAATTAGAGCATAAAGGAATATTCCAATCTACATTTCCTCAAAAATGAATTAGATTTCCTATGTCTAATCTATGTCTAAATTTGTCACAATTAATGCTTTGAAACTTCATGGGAAGTTTTGGAGACAAATTGGAGATAAAATTTGGAATTTGATCTCTCAATCCTCTTCCATCGATCCTTCCTCTTCTCTTGCTTGGTGTTTTCATGGGTAGAGACAATCTCCCTCTTTTTCTCAATCTCCTTAATCTCTCACCATTCAATCCTCCAGATTGAATCCAAGCCTCTCAAAGCTTTCCCTGTGCATTTCTACAGCCAGGAAATCTATAAATAAAGCCTCATTGAACCAAGAAAAGGATCCAGATAATCAAACTTTTACACCCTTACTCTGCAGGAATCTAGGAATCAAGTATCAAGCATTTACACATCAAGCAATTCAACAATCAAGCTTCACATCAATGGTTGCCTCTTGGAGTTGCAATTATCAGTTTCACCTCAATATCATGCTAGTTTAATTGATTTATCATTTAGCATTATATTATCATCATCTCGTTCTTCAGATAGTCATTTTAAGAGTCTTATATGCTTAACAATCTGAGAGCAATTTAGATTTAATAAATCTTTGGAGATAGAGAGCAATAGGACGCTTTCATTTGATCACTTGTTTTGATTTAGTTCAATTGAGTCATCTTTGATATAAAGTCGTATTAAGAAGTGTATTTATGTTATTTACCTCATTCCACACTTACACTATGTAATTGTATCTCTATGGGTGTAATTAATGTATGATGTCAAGTGGGAGAATTTTAGGATTTAGGTGCCATCAATCTTGTAAATCCTTTAATTAATTATTCTCCTAAAGTGTTTTGTACATTTACCCATAAGAGGTGAAACTGTTTGACCAATGGTGGTGAAAGAGACAATGTAAATGTAGTGTTACTGTTACTGTTTGTCCTTTTGGAATATTCTAGAATGAGGTTGTTGGGTCAAAATAGGGTGTTGTAAGAGCATCTATGACATGTATGATATTTTTCATAAGATTCTATCATAGTATGATAGATTCCCTATGACAAAATATGGTATTTTTAGACCTTGGGCACCCATGCATGAGAGATGCCTTGTGATAGTTGTAAAAGCATTTGTAAGAGGCTCTTTTTGGTATTTTTTAACCATTTCAAAGAGGGAGGCATGGGTTTTTCTAGGTGGTATTTCTTCCTATTGTTTGGTGAAACCATGGTGGTTTTCATCCTCATAAATCTCTTTAAATTGGGGCCTTGAGCTAGAGTTATTAAATTCAGATTTGCAGGTTTGCAAGGTAACAGGGTGGTGCTAGATTTTATAGAGATTCATAAGAGAAGTCTATTTATACATGTAATATTTCATATTATTATTAATATACTTGCCTCTCTTTCAGTGGTGGATTTTTTTCCCTTTGGGGTTTCTCCACATAAATCTGTTGTTGCATGTGTTATAATTCTTCTATCTCTCTCTCTCTCTCATTCTTTCTTCACACTAAGACTAAAGGTTAATATACTTATTTTAGATTTGCATACAATTATTTAAGTTCATATTTCAATTTTTAGGCTCCAATCTGTTTTGGCTTCCACCCATGGTAGCAAAATGCAAAAAATCAAGCAAAAGGTAAAACTTGCAGACACACCAGATGAACTTAGAAAGCTTGAAATGGATGATAGGAAACCTTGATAACATAAAGACTTCCCGACTACCCATAATCCATGTGTATTTGACAATGTGGTAGAGGGAAATCATGAGGAAAGAGGGCCTAGTCATTTGAGCCAGCGCACCGTACCGCTCGTCCTTTGCTCTCCACAAAATACACCTCAAAACAAGTTGCCATATAAGGAATATGTGAAAATAGAACATCATAAGAAAAAGATCCTCCTCAAAACCTTTGAGCATCATGTTGAATAATAGAGCGAGCCTCTAGGGTTAGGAGATCATGTTCACCCCACACCTTAGCATCATTCACCCCATAATTGTTGAAATAATCAGCCAACATATTGCCTTCTCTATAAACATGTGAGATAAGGCATTGATTGAAGGAATCCACAATGTAGATAGCATCATTAATTAGCACCTCCAACGTCCATGAAGGATATGACAACTTATTCAGATAATTAATGATATTGAGGGAATCACCCTCTAGACAAAATTCATTATATCCTTTAGGTTATGCCATTTTTAACCCATGATAGGTTGTAACAACTTTGACTAGGTGGTTTTTTGGGTTCCCAAAGGGAGCACCACTACGGAAAAAATCCTACCATTAGAATCTCTTAACACTCCCCCACAACTAGCAAGATTGGCATTACCTTTACCAACACCATCTATGTTCACTTTAATACATGCAACTAGAGGGGCTTTCCACACCACATCCTCCCTCAAAGCTTTACCTTTATGAAGAGGTTGGGAGATATCACAGGATAAATTCCACTTACGAGCAACCTCCTTATCCCCCTAAGAAATAACCACCTTAGGACCATTCTAAAAAGAGATCTGAGACAAGAAGTTTTCTTTGATAGTTGCACAAATCTTATGAGCCACTCGACAAACGAGAGAGCCAAGCCCATGAAGATCCCATTGTTTCTTTCCAAGCATATTCCCCAAGCCATATGAGGAAGTATGAAGGACCAAAGAGAAATCAATGTAGGATTTTTTGAGGGAGTCTTCCATTGTAGCACTAAATCACTGAGGGAGGCTGAGAAAACCCAACTAACATCCCACATAGAGAGCACAAAAGCCCATATTTCACACACAAACTTGGAACCAATGAAAAGATGACCAGGATTCTCTGCCTCTTCTTCACATAAAAAACAACAGTTAGGAAACACAAAGCCTCTTCACATAAGGTTATCAGTGGTCAACACCTTACCTTGGCAGACAAGCCAAAATAAAATATTAATTTTAGGAATCAACGTAGGATTCCAAAGGGTAGCCCAGAAGGGAGCAAGACCAATAAAGGAGACTTACAAGGCAAAAGTTGGGGAAACCAAAAATTTACCATTAGAAGAAAACCTCTGCACAATCCTATCCATCAAAGAAAGAGAAGGAATGTGAATAGAATCCAAAGCTTTAGAGAGGACTTCCAAACCAAGAACAAAATCATGCAATTTCTTCCAAAGTGCATTACTTATATAATCAGCCACAAAGAGATGAAACTACTACACACAAAGTTCCATATAAGGGAGGTCCAAAGGTTCATTTGAGTGGGCCATTTCCAAATCACCAATCATCCCAAAACAAAATTCTTCTCTTATTCCCCAATTTCCACTTCAAACCTTTGGAGATAATAGATCTAGATTTCACCATCACATTCCAAAGAATAGACCTAGAGGGAGGAGAGAAACCATCATCCAGGAAAGCTCTAAATAGATCCACACCCTTGAGATACTTGTTGGTAACAATATGAACCCATTCACAATTGCCAAAATATATATTCTATAGTTTCTTAGCCAACAAAGCCATATTAAACTCTTTGATTTTGTGAATTCCAAAACCCCCTACCTTCTCGGGTTTACAAACTTCATCGCAAGATAAAATATGTAACCGCTTACGTTCTTCCACCCCTAACCAAAAAAAATTCTTTTGAATACCTTCAAGATTGTCCACAAATTTGCTAGGCATTTGAAAAAGAATAAGCATATAAATTGGGAGATTTTAGAAAGTGGATTTAATCAGTTGAATCTTCCCTGCTTGACTCAACAAAGCACCCTTCCAACCAACAATTTTAACTCCCCAATCTTACACTAAATAATTTGAGCTATCCTTTTTTTCCTATCAATACGATTTTTGAGGAAAAAAACCATGCTCTTAGGAAGAATAACCTTTTGACCCGAAGCCAATTCATACAATTGAAAAATCCTCTTCACAACTTTAGCTTCTCTAATGGAAGAATCCCCAAGCATAAGCATATCATCCACAAAATGTTGATGAGAACATATCAAGTTTTGAGAGGAAGGAGATAGACCATCCAACTATCCAAAATTAACAAACCTTTGAATAAGCCTGCCGAGAGACTCTACTAATATAATAAATAGGAATGGGGATATGGGATCCCCCTATCACAGACCCCTAAAACAAACAAAGAATGGAGAAGGAAATCCATTAACAAGAAAATAAAAGTTGGGGGTAGAAATGATTTGTAAAACCAACAAAACAAGCTTCCCCCAAAACCAAATGCCTTAAATATCTTAATTAGGAATCCCCAGTCCACACGATCATAAGATCCAACATCAAAAGAAAAAACAACCTCTTTATTGATAGATAGGGAGTGAATATTCTCATGCACTATCAGAACTGAATCGAGAATTTGCCTTCCAAGAACAAATCCATTTCGTTGAATTGAGATTATCTAAGGAAGAATCTTTTGAAGCTTGATCATCAACACCTTAGAAAAAATATTATAAATAGAATTACATAAGTTGATAGGACAAAACTCCTCAAAAGAAAGGGCCCCCAACTTCTTAGGCACAAGAACAATTAAAGAGGCATTAAGTTCCTTAAGGATTCCGCCACTACCAAAGAATTATTTTGAAGTATCCACCACATCCCTAGCCACAATATCCCAAATATTTTGAAAGAAACACATAGGAAAACCATCATGGCCCAGAGCTTTGTTACCTTCAAAAGAGAAGACAACATTTCGAACCTCCTCCTCCAAAGGAATACAAACCAACTGCCGATTGAGATCACCTGATATAACACTAGGGATATCAAGGAGAATATCATCTTGGAAGGAAAAATCAAGGCCCACATCAGCCTTCAAAAGGTTAGAGAGGAAAGATGAAGCAACTCTCATAATATCATCATCTTTACCCAACACCATATTATTGAACCTGATAGAATTGATGTGATTGAATGCTATGTGTTTCAAGGTAGTTAGGTGAAAAAAGTTAGTGTTCCTATCCCCACTATTTAACCATATAACACAGGACCTTCGCTTCCAAAATTCCTCATCCCGAGCCACAATGTGATGCAACCTCGATAGAAGAATATTCTCCCTTTGAACAAGATCCCCAACATCACCTTGAAGTTGGATATCACTCTACACCACATGAAGGTCCTCCTTAACCTTATCCTTATCCTTCTCCACAAATATCTGACCAAAGGATGTTTTTTCCATCTCCTCACATTGGTTTTAACATTACCAAGTTTTTTAGCAACCCTGTACATAGCAGACCCATCAACCTAGATATTCCACCAAGAGATAATCCTATCTTTCAAATCCAGATGACATTTCCACATCTTTTCAAACCTAAAAGGAAAAATATTTCTATTCCCCAAAAGATCCACAGAGAGAGAGAGAGAGAGGAAAATGATCTGACCCCACCCATGTAAGAGCAAAGAGAGAGAAGGAATAGAAAAGAAGCCAGTCGGGAGAAATGAGAGCACAATCAAACTTCACTTGAATTAAAGAATTCTTAGACCATCGATCAGACCACGTGTAAGAGGCACCTTTCATGTCGAGATCAAGGAGGGAATTATTATTAAGCAGTCCCATTAGGTCAAATTTGCTCTCGTCCACCACCTGGTAACCTCCCATTTTATCAGAATCATGAAGCGAAGTGTTAAAATCCCCCATCAGCAACCAATTTGATGAGGGAAGAAGAGACTTAAACTGATTGAGATTATCCCAAATCCACTTTTTGGCCCTCTTGCAGTTACAAGCATAAATATTAGAGAGAATCCAAGAGAAATTTTCACTAATATTAGAAAAGGAGGTTGTCGCATGATACAATAAGAAAAAAAAGACACTCCCTTAATAACCTTAGGATTCCAAAAGGTGAAAATCCCACTAGAAGCTCCAACCGCCTCACCACAATGGATCCCACAATCTTTAATAAACTTATTTTTAATTCTACTAAGTTTCTCAAACCCGATTTTACTTTCTTGAATAAAAATGATATCAGGTTTATGATCTCTTAAAATATTAGATAAGAGATCCTATTTATGAGCATGGTTCAATCCCCTCATATTCCAGAATATAATCTTTATGGGCATTTAGAGGATGTGCCCTTAGAGCACATATCCACTAGAGTCCTCTAGGTACCATCAACAATCTCCAATCTACTTTCATTATCTTGGGAGGATTGGGTCAAAGGGCAGCCTCTTCCTCTCAATTTTGAGTCACAATCAATGTTGCAAGTATGAATGAGTATGGTGGTGTTGTCATTAATGTTTTCATTAATGTCAACACTGTACAAGTTGTTGCAATGAAAGGAAACAAGTCATTGCAGGTGGTACATGTATGGTTGAGATACTATAGAAATGTTGTGAGTACATGGAGCTATCTTTATGGTGTTGAAGGTGTGTGGATATGATGAGTTATCAAGTGATTTTGAGAAAATTAATTAACAGTGAAGATAAATTGTGTGTGTATTCTGAATGTGCTCCAATAATGTGCTTTTTATTTCTTCTATGTTGATCCTATACTTGTGTGGATCTGTAGTGTTGTTTATGGGAATCCTTGGGTGATATATCTTGGATTATAGCTTCTAGTTTGATGAAGAGTGAAAGTTGTGTTCACTGGTTTATGAATTGGTCTAGCAGAGTTGTTTGTCTGTGGACTGGGAGAAATATTTCTACTCCACAATCCTTTGTTGGTTTGTCTCAGATCTTGCGGATTTCGAAGAAGGTTTGTAATGGTTTTATCTTTGTGAAGGATAAGTGTCAATTAAGGAAGTGTGTGATTGATCCAAGATGTTGTGTTGGGTCTTGGTTAAGTATTTATTTGGTCCACTCTCATTCTCATCCACTGTGGGAATGTTGAGTCGTTGACCTAATTAAAATTTGTAAAATGAAGAATGTGTAGCTGACCTTGGAGAAAGTTTCTAACATTGAAGATGGTATAAATACAAGGCAAGATGTTAAGGTTTAAAGGACACAAGTTTTACAAGTGAGATAAAAGTGAACGATTGTGTGAAATTGATCTGAGGCAACAAGAACTTCAATGTGTTACTCCTAAAAGCAGTGAGTTGATGGTGTATGCAATTCTTTGATTAACACTACGAATGTGTGGAAGTTGTTGCGGTGGACTTTATGTTGCATTGAGATAATTTTCTTTGTGTAACATTCTTCTTTACATGTTTTTGTATCTATAGGCAGTGAGCCTCCTATCTGGACAGTGGGTCCTATCTTGGGCAGTGATCCCTTTGGCAATGAGCCTCTTTGTATCTGGTTTTGCAATTACTATTATATTGTGTGTTAATCCTTACCGTGGATTTTCCCTTATAGGGTTTTCCACGTAAATCTAGTGTCTTTGGTATTTTCTTTTTGTTATATACATTTCATGCTTATACTTAATAACATATTAAGATGAATCTGGAATTGGTTAAGATCAAAAGTGAATGAGATTAGATACAAATTATTCACCCCCCCTCTTAGTTGTCTTTTGCAATTTAACAATCGGGCCTCTCACAGTTTCTAGTAGATACTCCTAGAGGGGGAGACTGTTTCTTCCTATTCCTCCCTTTCACCGAAATATACAATTGTTCTTTTAGAACCTCATCTAACTCCTTTAGATCAGATCTCTCCACCAAAACCCCTCCCAAATTTGAAGGGATAGAATCAACAATCTTCTCAGAAAGAAATCATTTCCCCTGAGAATTATGAAACCAGAGGAGAGAAAACCTCCTTCTCAAACACTATAATGATCTAAAAATCCTGCAAGACTGAAACAAACAATTAGCTAGTTGTACCTGCAAGTTAGTTTAAACATCAACAATGAAATACATAAGAATATAAAAGAGAAAATAATGTGAAACGGAATGATCTCACCAATCTTCTCTATTCTATGATTCCTTCCATTGCACCTTCTCAAGCCTTGTTGCAATGATGGATTGCCCTCAGATTTCTTTGTGAGCAAAACTTCTCTAATGCCTAGCCTTAACAATGCCTTTGAAGGATTTAAAATATTAAACTATGCAAACTAGAAAGTAATTTCTAATATGCAAATAGTAAATAAAAGTCTATGATCTCTAGAATGCCTATATGAAAAGTCTATTAAATAAATGATCATGGATAAGATTGATTGACCTTGAAAATGAGATCAAGATTATCATTTTATAGAAAATGCAATCTTGAATGGACGGACGAGCTGAGAGATTTGAAGAATTCCCTAGAATCAAAAGTCAAGATTCAATAAGGCAAATCTCATTTAGGGAAAAATACCCATATGTGTGAATAAGATTTAATTAAATGAATTAAATCAAGACTGAATGTGATAGTTGAGATGAAATTAGTAAAAATTAGAAGACAAGAGGATAAGACTTTAGAAAATCAGTAATTTTAGAAATTACTTGATTTGTAGAAGAATACTTCCTCTTTTGAATTAAATTAATTCAAAATAAAGATTTGTGAGATAATGAGTAATTGATTTTTGAAATCAATTACTAAAAGAAGAATCAGTGAACTATGTAAAGTCATTTTTAAATAATTTTTTTAATTTAAAAATAGGGAAATGTCACAAAAGGCAATTAAATAGTTAATAATAATTATTTAATTTAGAAGAGATAATTACTTAATTAAATAAAATAAATGAATTTATTTAATTAAGAGAGGATTTAGGAATTAAATCAATATATTTAAAATATATTAATTTAATAACCAAGATGACTTTAATGATAAGGATTAATTAAATAAATTGATGAATTTATTTAATTATTAGAAGACTTTGACAATTAGTGACATATTAAAATAAATAAATAAGATTTATTTATTTAATAATCATGAAGAATGAAGGATTATGAATTAATTAAATAATTATGAATTATTTAATTAATAGTTGAATGTGGGTTAGAAACATAATTAAAATGTCATAATTATGCTAGGGAAAAAGGTGATAAAATGTCGCTTGTAGGCCTAAGTCATTTTTAGGTGTCTACATTTGCCCCTCTTTGTCATAATGCAGCTTGTCACGTTATGGCAAAGAAAAACAAGTCTAGAATATGCCCCAGTGTAGAAAAAGTTAAGGAAGAATGACGAGGAGGTAGCGGTATGCCCCCTCGAGAGGACGGTTGGGTTCCAAGAACACAGGTGTGCTCTCGAAATTGATGAGAAGACTAGAATATGACGAGACAAAGAAATGGTAGAGAGAAAAAGATGAATGCTAGGATAGAAGGAAATGCAAGTTAGTGCGGAAAATGCAATGCATGTTAAAATCCTTCAATATTTTCCAAGGTACTAATAGGTGTTGCTTGAATCATCATTGGGCGGTAAAAATGACACAAATGGACAACAAACACCATGGTATGACATAGACCAAGGTGTGCAAGGTCATCCAATTGCAAGACAGACAATGGCAAACAAGGAATGTCCTAACTCATACTAGAGGCCCATTTGCCTTAGTATTTTTGTCAAGACAATCCACAGACATCAGCCAAAGAACAAATAAAATAGGTCATGAGACATCGTCGCACCTCTAAATCCTTCAGGGGACATCCTCGAGGTAGCTAGTAACATTACCAAAAGACAAGTCAATAAAAAGATAAGACAAAATAGCCAAAAATTCACAGTCATTTACTTTGTATTGCCAATGTTTGTTTGTTGAAGATTAATTGTTTGAAAGCTTGATAGTTTTGATGGTTCTAACGGTTTGACGGTGCCTAAGGTCAGGAAGGACACATCCTGAAAAGGCAAATGACACTTTGACGAGATCCAAATCCAAGAAGGACACATCTTGAAGAGGATCAAAAAGTGATGAGATTGACATTTTGACCAATGGTTTGGCAAGCTGATTGATTTTGACTGGATAATTGATTGGACTATGTTGTCTGATTTTGGACTTGATTTTGATGCTGACACTTTTGAATGACTGTTTTGACAAAAGTGACCATGTTTGACTTACAATTTTACTTTGACAACCTAAGGGACTGACCTAATGTCTTGGCGATTCAAAGATGAATCTTGCCTACGTAGCAAAGGCGCAGAGACAACGTAGTTCAGACAAATGACAAAGATTGACTGAAAAGATTGATTGGACTGACCAGATAGAGATTGACTTTGACTCTGTTTTTGGGATTTTGACACTTGTTTGAATGTTTTTGTGTTTTCTCAAGACAATTTTCAAATTTTTATCTTTTTTCAGGACTTTTTGTAATTTTTATGACTTTTTGATGCTTTACGAAAATTGTGACAAATGCATGTGGATGAAGCCGATGCACATGAATCCAAGGACAACCATGATTTTGCTGCTAGCCAAGTTGAATACCGATGGACAGGTGATGATGATGATGACAACGTTGTTTGACGTGGGAAGGACACATCCCGAAACAACGTGAAAATGACAATGTTGTTTGACATGGGAAGGACACATCCCAAAACAACGTGAAGATGACAATGTTATGACAAGAGTATAAAATTTTATAGCAGGTCTAGGGACAAAGCCAAGGAATGTTTTGGATAATGTTCTAGCGTGCCATATTGTTGCATTTGAAATGACTTGGATGGAATGACGAGGGATTTATAAACCATTGACAAGGGAAACCAAGATGGGTGATAGGTATAAGGCCAAAGAGATTGATGACTTGGACTAGGAGAATTATCATATGGTCACCAAGGACAATGTAGCATAGTGAAATAGAGGCTATGAAGGTAATGACATGATACTTTGACTAGTGTATGACCAAAGGATGGACATGTCAAAAGTTTTCCAAAGTCTGATTTGTGTTTGCGCCTTAGTCTTTGTCAAGATCAAAGTAGGTAGAAGAATGGAAAGATGTCATGGGAAATGCATGGGAGATAAGACAACTTGCCCCCAAGTGTAATGGTCCACATAGATGATTTATTCTACACATGATGCCTGTTTGCCAGGTTTTCATCATGGTACTTATCCAAAGCGCCTGTTTGCCAGGTTTTCACTGTTGGACAAAATTTTTCTCTTCACTGTTTTTGATATTTTCTGATTTATTTATTTTTGGTGTCACCAAATGCCTGTTTGCCAGGTTTTCATCAAGGGATGATGTTTTTTTGCATTTTTGCATTTTTGCCAAATAGCCTTGATGCTTTATATGACCACTGACTATGCTAAAGCCTTTGATGATGCCGATGTAGAAACCGGTGCCATGACATGCCAATAGTGACCTTTCTGAAGTAGTTGCCTTATCAGGATGATAGTGCTTGCATACACCTAATTGATGTCATTGTGATCTTTTTTGATACTAGAGTTGGCTTTATCAGAATATGCACATCGTGATAGAGTGCCATGAGAGTCCTTATGATAGAGAGTTGTTGCCAAGATGCAACGGGTTTTTGACATGGGATGTTTGGACTTTAATAGCCAAGATGACTTTAATGATAAGCATTAATTAAATAAATTGATGAATTTATTTAATTCTTAGAAGACTTTGACAATTAGTGACATATTAAAATAAATAAATAAGATTTATTTATTTAATAATCATGAAGAATGAAGGACTATAAATTAATTAAATAATTATGAATTATTTAATTAATAGTTGAGTGTGGGTTAGAAACATAATTAAAATGTCATAATTATGCTAGGGAAAAAGGTGATAAAATGTCGCTTGTAGGCCTAAGTCATTTTTAGGTGTCTACAAACACAACCTCTTCCTTCTGCTATAGGTTCTTTAGACTCACAACCTCCTTAGCCTAAATAGGAGGAGCCTTTTCCATAGAAACATTCAACTGATCATTCCCCTCAAACACATTCACCTCCTTGTTGACAACACGAGCCACACGATCTGACAAAGCTAATTCCGGTGGTTGAATAGGCTTAGGCAAGGAAACCTCTAAAATAGAATCCTTTGGAACATCCTCAGGATCAAGCCCAGTCTCCTTTTCCCTCAATTGTTTCACCAAGAGCTTGGGAACCTTCAAAGGGCATTTTTTAGCCCAATGACTAAATTTTTTGCAATCAAAATATGAAAAAGGAATGGATTCGAACTTGCTTGGTCCCGCACCCCAAGTTTGGAATTAATCTTGAAAATAGAAGGAAGATATGCAAATTGTTCAACGTTAACACAAAAATGGGATAGACCAATCATTTCTTGGAGGCATTCATTTGATCAATGGAAATAAGGGAACCAAAAGTACTTGTTATTCCTTTGAACACTTCTTCATCCAAAAATTTGATGGGAAGGCTAGGAAGCCTCACCCAAATCAGGGAAGCTGAGAAAGAACATGAGGAGGGATTGAATCTTGTTTCCCACCTCTTTAACAGTAAACATGATTTACCAATGAACCAAGGACCAGCCATTAAGGTAGAGATAAAATCATCCTCGCAGTTAAAAGAGAATGAAAAGAACCCCTTCACCATAACATCAACATCAAATTGACCTTTTGGGTGCCAAATATTCAAGAACTTGAAAACCAACTTCATGTGGGGACTAGGACCCATAAACTTGCCTAATAGATTCATTTCCATATGAGACATACTTTTCTCAACAATGCAGTCTGAAAAAGAGATAGCAAAATCACATGTAACAGCATTAGAAACACAAGCCATCGGGGAGATGTACTTTTAACTTTTGGTTTAGAGCCAAATAGGTTTGACCATTTTGAAGATGACCCCAAGAAGGTCCCAACAACTCCTATGTTATCAGATAAGGCATCAATTGATTTTGAATCCACACCCACAAATCCACCATGTCTTGAGCAAGATTTTTTAGAACTAAAATTCCCTTGCTTCGAGAAGGACAAGAGGGAAGGAACTTTCAAAGATTCTTCCCACTGAGAGTTTCATTATGAAGGGGGGAACCACACCATGAATCATCAACAATAAACTCTCCTTGCCATCAACAAACCAACCGCCATTACCGTTAGCTCTTGGATTAAAGTTTCTTGCCTTCGCCAAATTTGAATTTCCTCCACCGCTATCATCACCACTAGAAGAGAGATCCATTTTATTAGTTGTACCATTATGTTTAATCCTATTTAATAGTTATTAGTAGAATAAATTCAAAAAAAATAGAAACTTTTTTTGTTCGGATGGGAAGGGCACAAATAAGAAACATCTTGTCAAGTGGGATTGGTATTGTAGGGCTAAAGAAATGGAGGGAATGGGTTTAAAGGACCTAAATAGGTAAGGGATTTCTCTTGTATAAAATTGGATAGTAAATTATTTATAAGGAGGAGATCCGTAGAAAGTGCTTATCAGAAGCAACATCCTTAAGGCAGTGCCAAAGAAGCAAAGAAAAGGAGGAACAATCCATTTAGTGACTTCTTAATGGGAATATTCCATACTCAACCAAATGGATCCATTATGTTCAAAACCATTTGGAAGGCTTGGGAACAAGTAAGGAACCCAATAATAAACAATGATAACAATATTTGTACTAACATATCAATTTGGTTGAATATATTTTTACAAAAAATAAGCCTCTTGCCTTATTACAATCCTCATCCAAATCTTGGGAAAAAAAGGAATATTGGACTTCAGTCAATGTTCTTTCCAAACCATAATATTCTCCAAATATATTATGTTTCCTGAGTGGTCACGCCAGCTTCTCATGGCTTGCCTTGTCTCCTTTTCTTTAAGAGCCACGTCTCTCTTAAATTTTATATTTGATATAAATTTATCTCCACTATATTCTTTGTCTTCAGGTAGAAAGAATACGTCTGGTATTGTCCCTCTAATGATAATCCTTGATCACACAAGAACTCACCTCACATATATTAACCGATCAGATAGTCACTTGATTAGTGCTCCTACAATAATCGAAGCCAATGGAGAATGATGCTAATGTGAATGTGAAAGTCTTGGTTCTTTCTTGTATTTCCAGAATCTCAACTCTTAATATTGTCTAGCTACAGGGTAGAAGATGTTACACAAATACAAGTGTTACCAAAATTTTCACTATAGCTCATTTTGGCAGAGCTAAGATTGATTATTTCATTTAGAGGTCAAAGGTACACATTTTATGTTGATAGTTCATTTGAGTGAATTCAGTTTATTATGTAATAAATCATAACACAAAAAAATCATAAAATATTGTATAGTAATGTTGTTTTTATTCATCATGAAGTGAAAAAGATACATCATAGCATAAACCATTTTTGTTTGGCATTTTAAAAACCAAAAAAGTGTTTAAATGTCCCACACAAGCCATGGGAATAACTGAATTGATTTAATTCAAATTGAATTGATTATATCTAATAATGAAATGTAAGCTATACATTTGAATAATAAAATAGAGAGAAGAAGGTGTGAAGGTAAATATATCCATCATTTCCTTTTAGGCTCGTTGTTGAGTTGACCCTCTTCTTGAGTGACATCAGCACCCTTCACACTTCAAAGCCAATTGAACCTACAAAAAAATGGAAAACAACCCTGTTAGAGCTCCAGATATAAGCCTAATCACACTTCCCATCCATAAAAATATAGCCTAAAACCATTACTAGATACAACCAACACAATCAGATCACTTCAAACATTAGATATTCAAAGCCAGATCATCAAAGATAATAAACTCGTAACCACCAGAAACACTGTTTTTCCTAACATGTTTGTTCACTATGCAGGAATAGGTTCATTATGTTCATGATCAATTTTCATCAAATATGTGGAGTAAAATGGGCTCCCATAAGGGTTGAGCCTAACATATCAAGAGGACACTCTCTCATTTTACATGAGACTCATCAAATATTTATAATAGTCATCAAGTAGGACTGTTGTAATAAAGAAATTAATAAAGCAGTCTTTAATTCATTACGATGGAAATAGAATTGAGCAAATCATCCCTTTGCTCATCATTGAAAGGGAAAAACCAAAGCATGTTTGAAGGAGCATAATTTTTCATGCATTAGCTCAGTTTCAGCTCTATTTTATTCAAATTGCATTTACATAAAGTATGGAGCACCCTTTACATTAAAGGGAAAATAGAGCATTCAAGCTTAAAAATTGTTCCTCATTACCTCAAAGCATATATAGTCTATAGGAGACTCAGGAGGAACAATGTCATCATCAAGGAAACAATCTATATGACTGTAAGCAAAGATATTACCACTGGAAAGCATCAAATACATCAACAAGAAGTCAAGAGGGCATAAAAAATGACAGTCCTATGAAGGCCTCACAGAATAAAGAATCCAAGCATTAATTTGTCTCTTAGAACTTCTAATCATTTACATAATTGACTGGATGGCAAACAAGCTATGACAGTATGAAAGGAGGCAACCATGAGGTGGATATAAGGAGTCTTAAAAGACTGTAAGGCATGAATACATAGCTGAAGTGTACTTGATCAAACCAAGTATTGATAGCACAGTGAGCTACATATGTGCATTCAATGAAGGCTACAAGTGGACATTACAAATGATTAAATCAAGAGGTACATCATGTAGTCAAGAGAAAAATACAGTGGGAGACGACACAAAATATTATCATCTAGAAAAGGATATACTATTTTCCCTATAATAGGTTACAATGTTTTCAAGTAGGTTTGACAGAGTAAAGACCAAGGTTGCATGAAGCCTACAGTGCATGCATACTTATGGAAGTCTCTTAGCAATAACAAATTGAACATAAATGTAGCCTTTTTGTTTATGCATGAAAGAGAACACTTGAAGTACAAGAAATGTAATACCAAAGTGATCACTTTAGCAACAAGAGTCAAAATACAATGGAATAATTTGCCAATATCTTTATCATCACATGAATGGCTATAAAGCCACAACAGTCATTTGCTGATTTCTACAATAGATATTCATCAAACAAAAAAGTGAAAGAAATATATTTCCTATAAAGGTCTTGAGACCCTATCAACACAATTGGGATCCAAGCATAAGAATGACATATAGTTTGATTTCAAGACATGAGTGCATAGTCAGACTTGATAGTGACTAGTCCTCAAAAGTGTAACATATGTAAATACATAGAGACTATGTATTTTTTTTAAATGATGATAATATTAAAGAGGGCAATAAGATTTTCCTAGAGCTTGATCATAGGGAAAGAAATATAATTCAACATTATGCACATAGAAGGATGAAGACTTTCTTGATATTGTTTCAAACATATCATAGCTATGACCTCCAAACATTACAAAGCTTATGATAATGATAAGAGACTAACATGGAGCTCTCACATGATGATTGCATCAGGTAAAACTCAAACTAGAGTACTTACATGAAGTTGTATGCCTTCTATCGTGCTAGAGATCTATACTATAAGAAATAATATATACAGTTTTAGAGTGTTGGTTTCAGGTGAAAGAGTAAATATGAAGATTAAGCCATGGCCTAAAAATTTTCCTCTATTTGTTTCTAAAGGAGGCCAAGATATTTTGAAGGGTTTTACATTAAGTTTTAGATAAAAGTATACACTAAGTCTCATATAACCCTACCAAGGTTTGTGATGGTGAAGATAAAAGCTTTGGAGAAGAAAAGGAGGAAACCCAGAATCTCCATTAAGAAAGCCTCATAGATATTGGAAATAATAAAATCCAAAAGGAAAGGGGCTTGAGCTCGAGCCGCCATTGTTTCTTTTACTCATGAAATGGATATTATAGTCATGGTGGCTTGGGTTTTTTCTAGAAACCCTCAAAATGTAAGACGTTTTTTTTGTAGGGTAAAACCCACAGTGGGAACCTACAAAGCCAAGCCATAAGTAGATATTGAAGGGGAATCTACAGAGGCCGAGCCATAGAAGATCTAAAGTTTCGACACAAAAATAAAATTTTGAAAAGATTATCATGGAGGTCACAGTCATAAAAATGAATAAACACCCATATTGCAGTCATGGTGGCCTCATAACACAATTCATCAACATAAAAGTAAAGGTAGACATTATGCCAGAACTACAACTTAGAAACCAAGAATGCCCCTCAAAATGAAAGTAAAGTCCAAATTTCAGATAGAAGAAACACTTACCTAATGTTTTCTACAGGATTCTTCATTAAAAAAATCTCAGAGATAGCATAAGATTGCAAGTTCGAGCCCAAACAACTACTCACCATGGCAGCGTGATCTTAGCTTCCCTAGCAAGCAAGGAAAAAATTCTAAGTGGAGTGAAGAGAATGATTAGGGTTTGGATCTTTTAGTTTCGGTTGCCCTAATCATTTTAAGATTTTTAACTTATCTTTTTCAAATAATCATTGCCATATTATTACCACCGTGGTGAAGACTTAAGCCAATAAATCTAATCTTCAGAGGGAGGTTGAATGATTAAGGTAGCTTTCGTAGTCCAAGGTTATGGTAAACCTTATTTAAAATATTGTTTACTTATATTTATTGATGAAGAAATTTGTATTTAAATATTTAAAGTAATGTCCTATAATTACTTTTGCATTTACCATGCATTGTAATGGAGGGTAAATATCATTAAATGATAAATATTAAAGTAATTACCATCGATTAATTTTAATATTTAGTCAAACATTTACCCTTTTTTTGACATATAACAAACACAAATAAACATTCATGTGAGATCGTAGTGGAGTGGATGAAGGTCAATTTGAGTTCTTTTGGGAGTCAACTAATCATGCAATCAGTTGAGGTGGTGATCACTTACATGCATCTGAGGGAGCTTCAGTGCAGTTTTCTTTGACTTTCAGTCAAACTGAAGTCAATTTTGAGTTCCTTTTGATCATATATATTATGAGTTAGAGTTGGCAACATATTAGGTTCAGTTTGCTTCAGTGGTGGGCCCATTTTTTCATGCTTTTATTTTTTCTCATGAGGAGGATATTTTTTACTTTCAATACCACCTCCATGGACTTGAGAGTCATGTTGAGTTACAGTTCAATTATACTCAATGTGAGATGGAGTTTTGAGCTATTTAGGCTCAGTTTGCATCATTAGTGGGCCCCATTTTTAGGCAGTTTTAATTTTGCTCATGGATAGCTTTGGGGTTGAGATATTTTGACTTCAGTTATCTCCTCTTGGATGCTTTATGCATGCCTCTATTGTATATATTGGAAAAAATTTATTCTTTTTCATCAGTTTTTGTTTTTTATCCTTTGCATTCTACAAAGATAAATATCTTGTAACTCAGATTTCATTTTGATTAATATAGACAACAACTTTTATAGGTTCATACAGTTTTTTCATTTGTAGAGTTTCCTTCTTTTCATTATTGCAATTCAGTATTAGCCTTCTCATATTTAGGATTTTTGTATTTACTGAATGATTTAGATGCGAATTTAATGTGTTTGATTTAAAATCCTATAAATTCTTGTCACATTCATGAATGCATGTACATGAAAAAATAATTTTAGTTACAAGTCATATGTTGTGTTGTTAATTTATCCTCTCCTTTAGGTTGTGAAAAAATCATTTTCCTTCATAAAGAATGGATTTCCAAGCCTTCTAATGAAACACCTATGTGATTATATTGCCCAATTTGAGTTGTGAAAATAGATTTCGTAATAACCAGTCATGAATCAATTTTTCATCAAGTATCTATTAGGTGCATCACCTAAATTTAAGTTTAGTTTATGCATTCATTTCAAACTTTCTTCCCTTTTCCATCCAGTTACTTTAAATAATTAGAAAATAAAAAAGGAATTCGACCTATAATCCAGAGGTTTGCTTTCGTATAGGATACCCACAACCTGAAAGTATTCTAATGTTACACAGGATTGCAGAGCTTTACAACCTTACACTCGGGTGCTAATCCATGTGATAACAACAGGTATGAGGAAACTCCCACAATCAAAAGAGATAACCAATCTGGCCATAAATTATCCCATGCTCATTAGATTTCAAAAAATGGTACAAAATTATTATAGCATTCAAATAAGCGGCACCAATAACAAATATAAGACATAAGTCCAACACTGTTGATAGACTCGATGAGAAAAGTAGACACATCCTCAACTCCCACAAATGTATAGGAATATAGACAACACCCACAAATATGGAAAAAATATTCATTTTCTTGTCCATAAAGTATAGGTAACACAAATTCCAGCCAACATAGATAAATCAATGACTCCCAACAATTAATGTTTCCAGAATGATGCTCAATGAGATAGTAATCTCGATTCAATCTAATGCAATTATAATAATCCTGATTTTACCGAACAACATAAATGAGGTGATACGTATTTGTGGAATAACATGAATGATCCCACCGCTAAGTAACAAAACGAATATGGCGCCAAAGATGAGTCGTCTCTGCGAATGTATGCTAGATATGAAGGAAATAATGATAATGATATTATCGTGTTTTTTTCTAAACTTGCATGAACACCAGACACTCAAAGCTTTTGTTTGAAATATGGGATCCTGATGCAAGTCGTCTCCAATATTATCTCGAATGTTACCAAATCATCTCCACCAACACAGACACAAATAATCAATCGACCATTTCCAGTTTAGAGAATGAACAAACTACCACTAAATAATAAAGTAAAACCATGTTGGGGCTACGTCCAACACTGTAATAGATTATGAGAGTTTGTGTTCTCAGATTTTCCCAAAAGACCATAGCAATCAATCTTCTTCATGATAATTCTTCAGACCCCAAACACACCAAAAGTAGTCCACCACTTTCAGTCCAAGTAGAGGCACTCAGCACCTTCTTCTCCTTGACACAAGTCACCATTTTCTTTATCTGAGTAACTTCCTTAAGCAATGAAATTGACTTCCACACACTGCTTAGCCAAATTTCATCAGAACTTCTTGAACCCGCTTTCATACCATGTTGTTGTTTAGATCAGGCATGAACATTAAGCAAGTAATAAAATCAGAGGAGAGAACACATAAATTTATCTTGGGAAAAACCCTCCTACTAGAGGGAGAAAAAAACCCAGCAACACTTTTACTATTAAAGAATCAGATACAACAGTGCAAAAACTAGCACTTGAGATTCAAGCCTGAAATGGCAGAATACAATAACATGAACCAACACTGTATGTTGTGTGAATTTATAAGCATAATATCAATATCCTTCTTAAGCTGTGAATCTTCTTCTTGAACTCATTAGAATGAATTGAATTTCTTGTTGAATGAGGAGATTCTCTCTCCTATTTATACAAAACTAGGTGTCAAACTCTACTTGAGTCGACCTAACACTTGAATAAATGTTTATAATTAATATGTCTAGACTTTTGGCCAACTGGGACAGTACCCTACCGAAGCTATAAACATCAACACTAAATATATATTAATATAAGAATAGGAGATTATAAAATATGAGTTTGAGGCTCTTAACAACTAGATGTTTCAATGAGTTAACTTGCAGCTGTCAAAATTTAGCATTATTTACCTACGAACCTAGACTTTACCCTTACATAATGAGTTTTGAGTATAACTATCCCAACAAATCCATAGACGTAACTCAAAATTTGCTTGATAATCCCTTACAAATAGTCATTTAGCAAGAAGTTTTTGAACACCCGGCCCTTATTCCTCCATACCATCAACTTGTACTTCATTTTCCCCTATTGTTCCTAGAATCCTTCTACATTATCTTGCATTGAAGTTGGAACATTCAAATTTGGAATACCCCCATATCGTGGATGAAGAGAGCAGCTAGCATTGTCAGGATTCTACCTTAATTGGAAGTCGTGGTCGACTAGAGCAAGACGAGCAATAACCATTTCCTGATGCTCTTGATTGGCTGGAACAGGACAAAACATTACTCATTCTTGATGCTCATGGTAGAAGAGATCCAATATAGCATTGACCTTCCTCTTTATCACTTTTTCCATGTATTATCCCACTACCTTGGTGTGTATGTCCAAAGCTAATTGCAGGTACCTGAAACTCTGCATTTCCAGAGTGTTTTTTATTGCATCAAAAGAGATATAAACATTACCACTCAACAAGAAGTGTCATGGAAATAAGCCACCAACTCGACCTTCACCCTTCCGCAAGTCGTAAGCCTGCACCACCTTCAGGAGTCTGTTGTCTAGCAAGAACACTTCTCTTGTCACCTTGTGGGAAATTAACTACAACACTGGAAGTGACTGCACTAAATCAAAAGCATTTTATAGAAAGATTGATATCATTTGTGATGGAAATATGATTTTCCTTGCTTGGGGATATAAAATCTCATCCCTCAATACCCTCTTAACGCTTTAACAAAACTAAAAATAGTGCAATTTAAAAACTTTCCCAAGCTTTGCATCTCCTATTGAGTTTGAGAAAGGCAATTCCCATTCTAGAATAGGAAACCACACCCTATAGTTACATAGCATATATTCCATGATTTCCTTTTGAAAAACTCTTCAAGCTTGCCAATTATACCTAATTTTTCCTTCCTCCTCCAAAGAGGGTGCTTGATGCATATCAACACTCATAAAACCCTTTGCAATGTTTGTTGAGCAATTGTTATGTTATGGGGTGAATTTATCAATCTTTCCAAATGTGTGAGGAGGATAAAACAACACACATATGTCATCCCGCCCTTCTTCAACATTGGTTACTGCCAAGCTCCTTCCCATAAAATCATCTACCTACTTGAGAATTAATGCAACTTCCTAGAACATTCTAGGGCAGTTATTGGGGTAAAATAAAAAGGGTTGAAAGGAGGTTTTAGGGGGCTCCATTAGTGAAAATTGTGGCTCTGAATAATAGTTTTTATTTCAAAGTTTTTTTTTTTGTAATGAATCAAGCCCATGAGGCTGTAGCATTTTATTTTTTGAATCTATTATTTCATTTTCTAAAAATAATTGAAAGTGAGTTTTTTTTTTCGCATTTTTTGTGTTGGTATCTATTATTGTGTTTTGTGTCGGTTGGCCTTCAGTGGTGTAGCCCTCATCAACTAGTATTAGAGCCAAACGTGAGGTAGTTTACACCAAGACTTGTGGTTGTCGGTCTATGAGAAAAGATGCCTCCACAAAGAAACCGTGGTGGAAGAAATGTTGGGGTAATAGAAGAGGGTTTTAGAGCCCTCCAAAGACAAGTTCAAGCACTTCAAGAGGAGTTTCATAGAGGAGATGATGTCAAAAGAAGAGATGAAATTGAAGATGAGGTTGAAAGTCAAGATCCATTTGAAGAAGAAGCACAAGATGCAATAGATTCTAAAGAAGTCAAACTGATTAGGGCCATTTCCAAGATTGGAAAGAGACCAAAGATAGAAATTTCTAATTTTTTCGGAAACTTGAATCTAGAGGAGTTGATCGATAGGGTCAATGACATGGAAGAGTATTTTGAGTATGAGGAAATAAAAGATCCAGAGAGAGTAAAATTTGTAAAGGCCAAGCTAAAAGGCCATGCCAGCATATGGTGGAAAGAAGTCCAATTGGAGAGAAAGAGAAGAGGAAAAGAGAAAATAACGAGATGGGATCAAATGGTGGAGAAATTGAAGAGAAAGTTCATTCCTTTGGACTATGAGCTAGATTTTTTTAACAATATACAAGGGTTAAAACAAGCAAAAATATCTGTCATGGAGTATACAAAATAATTTTACCGAGTCCTAATCAAAACATGCCTTTATGAGGCCAACAAGGAGAAAGTTGCTCATTATATAAATGGGTTGAAGCTGAGCATTCAAGAAGAGTTGAGTTTGGTGAGAATTTCTAGCATTGAAAATGCATATCAATTTGCTTTGAAGGTAGAAGAAAAGTTGAACAAATGGTTTAAAAGCAAGCAAAGAGGTGGAGGTCATGGTGGAAAGACTAGTGGATGGTCATATGGAGGCCGTAGTGAAGATCAAAAGAAGGGCGAAGGATCTAGTGTTATCCAAAAATATAAAGGAGATAACTCATATCATCCTTGTGATTAAAATAATAGGGACCAAATAGGAAGAGGAAGATATGGATGAGGATCGAGAAGAGGAGGCTTTCATAGAATCTATTTTCAATGTGAAGAAGGAAATAGAGCCTATGAGTCTCCTCAACATCAAGGGAGGACAAATAGAAGACCTAAAGGTAATGCCTGAGTTGCCCGTGTGCATGAAGATGCTTAGTCTTCACATTCTGAAGACGTTGAAAGATGAGAGGCCCTTGTTGTCATAAGAGCCTTGCTGAATGAGGAGAAGGAACCAAATCAAAGAAAGAATTTGTTCCACACTCGATGCAAGTGTGAAGGTAGAGTTTGTAATTTTATCATTGATGGAGGTAGCACATCTAATCTCATTTCAGAAGAAATGGTTACTGAATTGCAGCTAGAGAGGAGAAAGCATCCAAAACCATACCAAATGGCATGGTTGCAAAATGACCATAGGGCATTGGTCAATGAGCAATGTTTGGTAAAGTTTAAGATTGGTAACTATAAAGATGAGGTTTTGTGTGATATTATATTTATCAATGCTTGTCACATGTTGCTAGGCAAACCATGGTAATTTGATCCGCAAGTGGTGCATGATGAACATGCTTACACCTATTCCTTAACAAAGGATGGTTTTTATCATAAGTTGAAACCCCTAAGAGAGGCAGAAGAAAAAGTATGTACTAATACAAGAAATTTTTTGGTTGATGGAAGAAAGTTCCTAGAAGGTATCAGGTATGAGCATATGTAATTTGCATTGATCCCTAGAGTTGATAAAGAAGATACTAATGAGGTACCTATAGAGGTTTCAGATTTGTTGAATGAGTTTCAAGATTTTTTTTGATAATGTACTTGAAGGTTTTCCTCCAGTAAGGAAGATTAACCATTAGATGGATCTAATTCTAGGAGCCAGTTTTCCAAATAAGGCAGCCCATTGAATGACTTCAATAGAGAATGAAGAGTTGAACAGACAAGTGCAAGATTTTTTGCATAAGGGATTGGTTCGAGAGAGTTTGAGCCGATGTGCAGTACCTGTAATACTAGGACCGAAGAAGGATGGAGAATAGAGGATGTGTATAGAATCTCCAACCATCAATGATGTCACCATCAATTATAGATTCCCCTTGCCAAGGATGGATGACATCATGGATTTTTTGAGTGGAGCTGAGTAATTCACAAAGATAGATATGAAGAGTGTTTATCACTAGATACATATTAGAGAAGTAGATGAATGGAAGAAAACCTTCAAGACCAAAGAGGGCTTGTAGGTGTGGTTAGTCATGCCTTTTGGGGTAACCAATACACCTAGAACATTCATGTGAATCATGAACAAGGTATTGAAAGAGTTTTGGGTAAATTTGTTATCATTTATTTGGATGACATTTTAATTTTTAATAATACTTTAGAGGATAATTCGATGCCTACTAGAAGTTTTTGAGAAGTTGAGAGAGGAGAAATTATTGATCAATTTGAAGAAGTGCAGTTTTGTGAAGAGAGAGTTGGTGTACCTGGGATTTGTTATCTCAATAAAGGGTCTTAAGATGGATCCAGAGAAGGTGAAATCTATTTTCGAATAGCCTACACCAAGGAGTACCATAGAGGTGAGATATTTTCACGATTTGGTAAGTTTTTATTGAAATTTTATCAAAGGTTTCAACAGTACTTGTGCACCTCTAACTGAAACAATGAGAGGGGATAAAAAAGAGTTTAAGTGGACTATATGAACAATAAAAGGTTTTGATATGTTGAAGAAGAAAGATACAAAGCAACCTATTTTGGCACTTCTGAATTTCAACAAGGTATTTCAGATAGATTGTGATACTAACGGTAATATCATTGGAGTTGTTTTGAGTCAAGAAGGTAAATTCGTTTCATATTTTAGTGAAAATTTGAATGATGCAAAGAAGAAGTATTTTGTTAATGATTAGGAGTTTTATGATATAGTTCAAGCTTTGAAGAAATGGAGACACAATTTGGTGCCAAAAGAGTTTGTTTTATTTATTGATCATCAATCTTTACAATATTTGAATGGGCAAGGAAAGTTGAATCAAAGATATTTGAAATGGGTTGATATTTTTGTAAAGTTATACATTTTTTTTGAAGCATGGAAGTGGAATATCTAACAAAGTTGTAGATGCCTTAACTAGGAGGAAAAATTTGTTAAGAGAAATGTAGATTGAAGTTGTTGGGTTCAATGAACTCAAGAGCTTGTATCCTAAGGATCTTGATTTTGTAGAGGCTTGGAGAGCTTGCAAGGAGCCTGTCAGTTTGGATAGGATGAGATGGTTAGATTTTACTATCAAAGATGGTATGTTGTTTTGAGGGAATCAATTGTGCATTCAAAGGAATTACATTAGAGAGAACCTAATTGATGCAGGAGCATCGACCATATTTTCCAAGTTTTTGATAGCAGTTGACTTTTTGTTTGAAGTGTTGGGCTAAATGACAGGATGTGGGCAGATGGAAGTTCCTATTACCACAATGATAGGAAAAATGATACAAAGATGTTAGCTCATGAGGAACTAAGCAAGTTGAGCAGATATGACTTGGAGCCAAACAATCAACAGGTAGTTGCAATAATCAGTTAAGGATGATTGAGTAGTTGAAGAGGAACAACCTTGGAATTTGAATGGTTGGAGTTCGGTTGGAAAATAATGGTAGACAAATGGAGAGAGAATGTTGTTTTAAAAAGGGGTGTCACACAGAAGTGAAAAGCAACGATTAGAAGGAAGAAAGAATGACTGAAGAGTTGCAGGATGATTTCAAATAAAGGAAAGGATAATCCCAATAGCACGTGGAGCGAATGACTAAGTGAAGGTGACCGAGAGGAGAGGAGAAGGTCAAGTAAGAAGATAGGAAGCCATGAGGAATAAGAAAGGTCGAATATAACTGAAGAGGTTGACTAAAGAAGAAAAGGCCGAGAACAGAAAAAGGAAGATGAAGGCCAAGTTCAAAGATCAACCAAAAAGAGGAGTTCAACTGGAAGAAGTGCATAATGAACAAATGAGGAGGTCAGGTGGTATAGAGGAGGCTAATTAATTAAAGATCAAACATGGTTAGATCGAAGAACCATAGGAAGGAGCGAACACATGAAATAGGAATAGACATGTAGGCAAGAAGAAGGGAAACATAGAATATAAAATAAGATTGTTCAAAGAGGAATGAGGAAGATTAGGGAGAATGAAGAGGAGTGACAAAGCATGTTAAACTATGATTGGTCTGAAGTAGGTTGAAAGAGGTTATTTTGTAAACATTTTGTTCCTACATTAATAAAGCAATCAATTATTTTGTTTCTTTGATTTAGTTGTTTAGTTCTTCATGGATTTATTAATGAACAATATAAAGTCTGGTAATTATTGAATATCTTGAAGTTCCTATTGCTTGAGGTAGAAGTGTTGTGTATGGGGTTTTTATCACTGTCTTGATAGTAAAAGGATTGAGGATAGATAATGAATGTCGAATCGAGTTGAGTGTATTTGAAATATGATTTAGCTATGTGTGAGTGTCTTCTTGATTTGCATCAAATTGGTATCAGAGCCAAAAATATCTAGGATAGGAATATTAAATGTGCTATTTATCTTTGTTGAAAGGTGAGTGTTGTAGTTTTGTTGCAAAATGATAGGTTGTGGAGAAATTGGATACCAAAAGACTAGGTAGAAGAAAAGGAAAGAGAAGTCGTAGGTGAGGTATCATAAAGATGAGAGTAAAAGATTGGAAGATGCAGAAGCAATATGGGGAGGAGAGTCTCACAAAGTGAGACAAGAGGAAAGACATCATGAAGAAGCAAGATGAAAAATTTGAGAGGGAAGTGGCAGAATTATGAAAATATTTAGAGGCATACAAGTAATGGCTCGAAAAAAGCATCCAAGAATACTTTTGGTATTGGCCAATGAAGAAGAAATTGAAGTGGTATATGAAGATGATTGTTGAGAAGAGGAGAAGGCAAGATATGGATGTCTTTAAAAGAGAAGATAACAAAGGTTTGAATATCAGAGAGTTGCAAGTTGAGCAACATGGACTGGAAGAGGTCAAGGAAGTTCTCATTGTGGAGAACATGGGAAAAGATAAGAAGTGGAGCACAAAAGAAGTGCAAGAGGAAGCACTTGAAGAAGGGAGTAAAGAAAAAAGGAAAGTGTCCATGAAGGAAGCACTTATGGAGAAATTTTGGTCTCTTATTTTAGTGGCTAATGTTGTATTTGAGTATGTGTATGCAGGTATGAAGAGCCTTATAAGGAAGGTCAAGAATGAGACCTTGGAGTGGATAAGGGAAGAGTCTATTAGAGCACCCATCGATAGAGGTGAAGATGAGAGAAGAAGAAACAAATTTGTAGCAGTTTGTAGTAGTTCATTAGGTAGAGGTACAATGCAAGGAACTCAAATATGAAGATGAGAATATTATTGTAATGTTTCAAGATTATTATGAAGCTATGGAAGATGCCTTAGAAGATACTGCAAATGAAAGCAAAGAAGAACACAAAGGGAAAGAGTTAGCAAAGAAAGAATTCAAGGATGAAGGGAAATCCGAGCAACAAGGTATTGAATCATGCTCTGCGATTCCAACTATCCTAGCACATTCGGTTCCTTCATCTGCTACGGTTTCTAGGTCCATTGGCTTCTCCTCTATCATTGATGGGCTTGCCCCTAGAATGTCTGGTCTGTCCTGCAGGGTTGTTGGGGGCTCTGGCCTCCCTCCTTTCTTTTCCCTTGTGTCCTGCATGTGCAGGAAGTCTTCAGTGGCTTTGGATGTGGATGGTCCTGGTTCAGGGTATCTGAGGCATCTCTCTGTTCTGATTGGTGGTGAGCCTATTGTGGCTGGGGGTGGTGCGATTCCCTCTAGGGTCCCTCCTTCTTTCCCTGCCCCGGGTGTGCGGTCTGCCAAGCTCCTGTGCACGTCTGCTATGGGGGTTGGGCTAAACGGTGGAAGCAAGAAATGTGTTGCCTCTATGGCTCTTGCTAAGGGGGATTCAGTGATTGAGCATGTCCTTGCCCCTCGGTTACCTATTACTGGGGGTTTTTTTGGATCATCCAAATCTTATGTTGCCTTGGTGGGTTCTCGTAATTTTGGTAGGTCTCTACCCTATGCTAGGGATTCTCCTATGGTTGTTTGTGGCCTAGATATCATGGAAAATAAGGATTTTTACCTCAAGACGGGTGTGGTCTATAGATTCAATGGGCTGTGGCCTTCCCTCCCGGACCTCCATGACTGGGTGGAGGCTTCTTGAAAGCCTTTGGTGGCTAGGGAAATCGAGCTATACCCTAGCACGAGAGGCTTCTTTATCACTACCATTGGCTCCCCTCATGAACGAAATTGTGTTTTGGATAGAGGATGGATGTGGGGTATTCATTCTTTGTCCATCATGCCTTGGTCTTGCTCTTTCAATCTGTTTACGGAGCCGTTGAACACCAAACCTATATGGGTCCATCTACTAAACCTTCCTCTCTAGTTCTAGGAGGAATCCTGCTTCGAGACCATTAGCAATACCATTGGTCGATTCTTAATGGTGGATTCTACTACTCGGGAGTTTGGGCACACCATGGTTAATCGGGTCTTAGTTGATATGGACATCTCCAAACCTCTCCATGGGGATGTTGTTTTGTTGGTGGACAGACCTTGGAAGCAACTCTTAGATTATGAAGGTCTCCCCTTTCATTGTAGGAGGTGCTTTTCGATGGGTCATTTGGCCTCTACTTTCCCTCATGCCCGTCGCAAGGGTGATGCAACTTGGTGGAAGGATGCTCTTTTGGATCACCTTATGGTGGGTTCTTCCTCGGAGGTGTCTTCTAAGGAGGTCCACCTTCATGTTGTTGCTCCTCTCCCGAACCTCTCTGCTGCAGATCCACCTTTGCTCTATTCTACTGACATTGTTGTGCATGATCCTGCCTCTGTTGTCGCTACTCTGCCAGGCCCTGTCTGCCCTCTGTTGGAAGCCTCTTTTGTTTCATTGGCTGATTTTTCCTTGGATGCCTCACTACCAACTCCCTCGCTGGTTGGTAGTCTCATGGTGGCTAAGATGGAGTCGCTCCTCTCCTCGTTCTCTTCACTTCTTGCTTCTGAGCCTCCCTGGTCGATTGTTCTCTGGAAGAAGAAATATGTTTCTACTTCTCAAACTCGAGCTCATGGAGCTAGCATTGACCCCTTTGTGTCTAGGGTTGCTTAAGTTCTTTGGTTTCCCACAACTGTTTGTCAGTTATTTCTAGTTGTATCTATAGTTCAAAATCTGTTTTGAACTATGCTTTTTTCTTTGGCCCCTTGGGCCCTTTGTGAAGGGTACGACACCCTAAAAATGCTGCTTCACTTTTCAAAAACTAATAAATGTGAGTAAAATTAATGGTTCTAAACATGAGGATAGAAACAATAATGTTGGTTTACAAATGAATAGGGAGAAAATAGAGATGAAGTTTTCAAATCTTACAAAGGATCATGAATATGAGGTGCCAAGTTGGAAAAAAAAACCAGCTGATATGGGGCAACAAACAAATGTTCAAAGTGAGATTGTAAATACTGGAAAGAGGAAAGTTATGAAGGAGTTCAAGAGGACACCAAAAGTTTGGCCAAGGAAATTGGTTGTTTTAGGACAACAAGCAAAGTGTAAAGAAGGAGATTTCATTAATTTACAAGATTTATAAAGTATTCATTGATTTTATAAGTATTTAAATTATTAAAAAAAAAATGTAACCACTATATGATTCATCTATTACAATGTTTCATATATAAAAATACTTATCATTAGTTTACAAGATTTATAAAGTAAAACATTCATTCATTACGCTGAAAGCGTTATACAGTGAAAGCAACAAATAATATTCTGTAAACTTTTTGAAGCTTCATTGAAAATGACAGGCAGGTAGAAGTAATTTATGTGTAGAGTTGATATTTTTTATTTTTAACATATATTTTATTATAGCATCAACAAAATAATAAATTATACATAAATATATAATATTTATTATACTTTTATAAAAATAAAAACAAAATAAAACATAGAATAGTAAAAATACTTAATTTTTTAAAAAAATTGTTATGTAATATGAAGTGTTTTTCCTAGTCTTTAATAAACTATTTTAAAATCTAAACTAAAATCAATTAATACATTGGAAACTAAGAAATAGACTTAATACATTTTATATTTTTATGATACATTGAAAAGAGTGTATAAGATGAAAAAAGTTTTTAAAAAATTTTATATTTAAAATTTAAGAACAATGTTAAGTAATGATAACTTTCAGCGTTTTTTATATATATTATTAATTAATATATATATACTAGTTTTATAAGTATTTAAAATATTTAAAAAATATTTAACCACTGTGTAATTCATCTATTACAATATTTCATATATAAAAATACATATCATTAGTTTACAAGTTTTATAAAAGTAAAACATCCATTCATTTTTAAGTAATTAAAATATTAAAAAATATGTAACCATTATATGATTCATCTATTACAATGTTTCATATATAAAAATACATATAATTAGTTTACAGGTTTTATAAACTAAAACATTCATTCATTTTATAAGTATTTTAAATATGAAAAAAAAATTATGTAACCACTGTGTGATTCATGTATTACAATGTTTCATATATAAAAATACATATAATTAGTTTACAAGATTTGTAAAGTAAAACATTCATTCAATTTATAAGTATTTAAAATATGCAAAAAAACTAAAATGTAAACACTATATGATTCATCTGTTACAATGTTTCATATATATAAATACATACAATTAGTTTACAAGATTTATAAAGTAAAATATTCTGTATTTTATAAGTATTTAAAATATGAAAAAAAATATGCAACCACTGGTATGATTCATCTATTACAATGTTTCATATATAAAAATACATATGATTAGTTTGCAAAAATTATAAATTAAAACATTCATTCATTTTATAAGTATTTAAAATATTAAAAAAATATGTAACCATTGTATGATTCATCTATTACAATGTTTCATATTAAAAAATACATATTATTGGTTTACAAGATTTATAAAGTAAAACATTCATTCATTTTATAAGTATTTAAAATATTCAAAAAAATGTAACCACTATACATCTATTATAATGTTTCATGTATAAAAAAATATATAATTGATTTACAAGAATTATAAATTAAAAAATGTAACCACTATATGATTCATCTATTACATTGTTTCATATATAAAAATACATTTAATTGATTTACAAGATTTATAAATTAAAACATTCATTCATTTTTTTAAGTATTTAAAATATTCAAAAAAAAAATTGTAACCATTGTATGATTCATCTATTACAATGTTTCATATATATAAATACATATCATTAGTTTACAAGATTTATAAAGTAAAATATTAATTAATTTTATAAGTATTTAAAATATTTAAACAATGTGTAACCATTATATAGTTCATCTATTACAATGTTTAATATGTAAAAAATACATATATCATTAGTTTATAAGATTTATAAGTATTTAAAATATTTTAAAAATGTGTAACCACTATATAATTTATCTATTACAATGTTTCATATGTGTAAAAATACATATATCATTGTAAAACATCCATTTATTTTATAAATATTTAAAATATTCAAAAAATATGTAACCATGTATGATTCATCTATTACAATGTTTCATATATAAGACAAACCCTATGCTTCTATTTCAATTCATCATAGTTGTTTCTATACAAGGAGAGATTATTATTGAATCCCATTAGACAAATATCATTTTGAAAGTTTAAAGTTACCTAACATCTTTCATAAAAATTAGTGCAAAACGAGACTTTCTATCTCTAAATACGTTAAGAAAAACATTAAAAAATATTTATCAATGTTACAAAAACATTTTGACTTAAGTTTGAGTTTTCTATATATTTTTTTTGTTCTATGATGTTAATTGAATATATGCTGATAGAAAATAGTAAATAATAATGTTGTTGACTTATACATTTATAGTTTACACTTTCAATATTCTTTTTTTTATAATATAGTTCACTTAACACTCACTATATCTAAATGAATGTTACACTGAAACTTCCATGAAATCCATCCATCCAAATATTAATTTAGTCAAACCATACTTAATCCTGAAGTTCACATGAAATAGGGTTCAATGTATAGATTGCAAAACTTTTTTAAATTGCTAGTTATGTTCCACTTTGACTTCAACTAATTCATTAATTAGCATTGTTTGATGAGCATGAATGTACCATCCCAATGTTCATTTTTTATACCAAGATTTTGTGAATCACCTACTGTGGTTATCTTGAAACCCCATACTTGATATTATGCTTAATATCTGTGATTTTTTTAAGTGCTCTAAATTTTGAAGTTTGATCTTACACAAATATATTATGGAGTTGAGTTGAGTCATAACATTCTTTGAAAGTTCTTTTTTAATGATATATAAATATATTTTGTAAGTTCTTTTTCAAAAGATGGGCGATGTCTAATAAAGGTGAGTGAGGCTATTGACCAAATAGATTACAAATAACTAGTTTTTAGAATAGTTTGGTCAAATTTGTAATGCTTACCCGCTTTCTTATCAATTTTGTTAGTTTATAGTTGCAATTGTTTTTGGATTAGATTACGTGAGTTTTTTGCATCAACGTTTCAGATCACACTTTGTGATCCATCATCAAGATGAAAGAGCTCAAGGAGAAAAAATGGTTAGTTTCTTCAATTTTTAAATCTTAATTTTCTTGTCTTCATTGGTCCTTGTGCAACCTTGTCTTTCCCCCTCCCTTCCCCCCTTTTTTCTATTTAGGTTGTTCTTGGTCTATAACTAACCATTTTTTCTCCTTGAGCTCTTTCATCCTGATGGTGGATCACAAAGTGTGATCCGGAACATTGATGCAAAAAACTCACACAATCTAATCTAAAAACATTTGCAACTATAAATATCATGGATTGTGGAAACTTGATATCATTAATTTTGTTAGTGTCAAATGGCTAATAGGATTTTCATGTCATGGATACTCTTTTTAAAGTAACATCCCTGACTTTCTGTAGTTTATAAATCTATAAAAACTGTTACACTATGACGTATGCTTCCAGAGTTGGGCATAGTTTAAGTCGAAAAGGGTAAAACCAATAAAAAATTCTAGTCTCCAACCCATGTTTGGGAATGCATTCTAGTAATTAGCTTTATTTCACTAGACATACTTTGAGGATACGTAATTCTCGAATGGTGAGTCTCTCTAATCGCTAAATTGCAATACCTTCCAGGGCTGGCAGAGCACCGATTCATTTTGCCATATTTAAGAGTTTGTGGATGGATATGAATTATAATTTTAGATGGTTTCTCAGAGTTTGCAAATTGTGTGTTTGCCACTACAACAATATGAGACCAATAAGAGGATGAATTTAAAATTCAACCATCACACAACTTATACTTGGCCAAAAGCTCAAAAAAAATCAACTACTTAAGTACATAGGTCTTATATTTTATGTGATTTTAGTACCCTCTTTTTTATTAAGTTATAGTAGGGAAAGCATATCAAATAGTTGTTTGTAAGTTGGGTCAATCTCATTCTTTGGGTTCTAACTCTAGATCCATCTATTGAGTAAGCTACTCTTCCCTGCTTCTTGTATAGTAGGTCAAACCTTTCTATCTTGTGAATAAGAGACTCCAATGATTTGTCATTAATCAGTACAAGGGAATCATTTAGTCAAAATTTATTTTTTCTTTTTTTAAGTTTTGCTCTTTTCTTTCATCATGATCCTAGCAACTTATGGGCACTCATGAGTGAAACATGAGTCATGCTTTTTTGCATATGTTCATTAAGCAACATATTTTTATATAACAAAGAAATCTTGACTAGTGCATTCTCAAGCGTGAAAAGCAACAATTTGTCTTCCATCTTGAACTCATGTATTTTTTTCCATCTTGATTGTAATTTTTTGTATGTGATATTTTATCGAGATTAAGCTGTATAGTTTTTTTAGTTAACGAGAGTAGTGGCATGAGTACGGATGCCACGGCAGGAGAAAAGGATAAAGATATGAGCTTTCAATGCAGGTATGGGCATGTACGTAAAAGAGAGAGGGCAAGAAGAACATTAATGAGGAATGGCATCCCTACCATTTTCCTCCAATGTCACGTGATGGTATATGGTATCGGTATGAGAAGACTACAAGATGCGGGAAAAGATATGGCGTGCAGAGGAAGATGACCCAACCTAAAAGCATGTTTTCAAGTAGTTTGGGGATATTATTTACCCCTCTTAGGATGGCAGCAACAAAGGTTTTGTTGTCAAAAAAATGAGAGAGAAAGGCAGAGAGAAAATAAATTTGCAGGAAAGGAGAAGAAAATTGAGTTGAAGTATGAATAGGTCAACTCGAGTAAGCTAAAAGTCCACAAACTTTGCCATTGTTCTCCCGCCTAAGTGAAAATGAGAGCTTTGGAACAAGAGTATTGACACCCAGCATAATATTAAGGTGGGAAGAGAATAACAGATGAGATTGGAGTGATTGTCCGATTGTGTTACGCCTCATGAGCAGAGTGGCGAGTGGAATAAGGGTACTGCCAATAAAGAGCAAGCTTTGCGGTGGAGAAGAATCGCATGGGAGCAGAGAGAGGGTACGAAAGTGGAGAAAAACCCACCAAAAGCGGGGTATTCTCAGAGAATACTCTGATCACAAAGGTTTACACAAAATTTGAGTTGTTGAAAAGGCTATAGAAACTTTTGAACAAATGTAGTCTATGGGTGTAAATCTAGAACCCACAGCCCTTGATCATGCATTTTATGCTTGTTTTTCCATGAGGGCTCATGAACAAGTTTTGGATGTTCATCAATGCATGAGAAGAGATGAGGTAGCAGTAGCATTTATACAAATAACTATGCCATGGAAAGGTTATGGCGAGGTTGGTGATGGAGATGGCTATGAGAAGAGGCGAAGACGGAGCTAGCTGAGTAGATTTCTTTGCATCAAAGCATTTTCAATATCATCTCTATAGCTGAGTAACCTCCTTCACCTTTGCTTCCCTAAGATATTGTTTAATTGATTTGGGTTTGATTTTATTAAATAATATATATTTTCTTCCATCTCATGTGTATGTTCTACATATCTTTATGACATTTTGTCAATATTTTAAGTTCTTATAATAGATATTGTTGGTATAAAAGATCTTTGAGAATTTTATGTTAAGTTAAAATATTTAATTGAATTACTTAGTTCAAGTTGTGTGATTTGAAATCATCTTATTCAAGAAGGCGTATACATATATTTTAACCTCTAATTTTGGAGGACTTGTATGGTCTTTGTGACTATTAACATTAACAAATTTATTTCCAACAAACACATTATTTCCACTATCCTGAATATGACTTAGATTTTGATCAGGCTTAAACATGCCATAATTATTGTTGTATGAGTTCTAATAGTTGGATAATGTACTATAGTTTACATGATTTATTTATCTTTTAGCTAATAGCTTTAAAGACTATGAGAATGGTATCTTATATGAAGTTGTTTAATAAGTCTCAGTATAAGGTTAGTGGATGAGTTTTAAAAATGAGTTCCCTATATTTGGTACCTATATCAAAAGACATTCTGATAGGGTTGGTAACCTAGTATGTGGATATATGCAATTATAAGAAGCAGTAGGTTACAAATGTCAAGTGCAAATATTATCTAGTTAATAATTAAGCTATTACAAGGATAATGAGTTACACCATGGGATAAATAAAATTAAAAGGTTAAGAATATTATTACTACTAATATTAAGGAATATATATACATATATGAATATATAATGAGCATAATATTTCTGATTATCTTGAGTATGAATTATACATTGATTATGCTTAACCCAAGTTTGTAATGCTGGACATATGTCTTTTAATGTTCAAAAGGACATTATGTGGCTAGGGTGAACATTTCATATTTCGTTAGCTAAGACTATTTTAAAAGTAATGGATTTCGCGAGATAATATATATATTATATATATTGGATGTCGATCCAATGGACATGTTGTTGTCAACCATCTAGAGTCGAGTTACATATCGAATTTGCTTAGAGAAAGTGTTTATCTATTGTGTTTTATCTTTCAAAGTTTAGATAATGTTTGTATGGCCATATCAAGGTATGACACATTCTAGTGGAGATCAATTTCATAAATAAAAATCATGATGCTTGATCATATTAGTCGAATATCAATTGGAGCCATATTGGGGCTTCACATAATTGTCACATTGTGAAAATATCTTGAGTATTACTGTGTTTACTGATAGTAAATTATGTATCCTAATTGAGATATTTATTCTACCATGTTATCCTCATATATGAATGTTTAAGAGGTTTCTTATTAGTATAATATAGAGGTTCAAAATATCAAGAACCAACTCTTGTGATATATAAGATTACTAAATCACGTTGTCAGTTATCACATTCTAATCCTAAATAAATAAAACCATGTAGTATAAACTCTCATCAAAGTACCAAATGTTGAATAATATCCTTGATAGGTAATTATACGAGATTCTAGGATGCTTTTTTCGAAACATGAATAATAAAGGCGGTGAGGTTTAATTAGAGATCTTGATGTCCTTAGATGGAAGTCTTTTAGTTTAAGTTGGCTAATGGGGAAAGGTATTGAATTCCCCACTTGTCATTAAGGACTACTAGTTGTGGGAATCACTTAAAGGAACCTTGTTGGATTAAGATATGATGATTAATGAAAACCTTGATTATGGGAACCTGTGTGTAGGTCCTTGAGAGACCTTGTGAGTAGAACTATGTGTGACTTTGATTCATTTTGAAGTGGGTATGTAGGTAGTCCTTAGGTGAAGGATGCCTCTATGACCTCAAGTTTGTAGGGGGGGGCTCTAGGTGGGAATAACTCAGATTTTTGGGTTGTTCCTAATTGGCTTGACCTTCTCTCTTTAGTAGGTTTCAAATGAGGCTAAAATGGGGGTGTCAAATGGTTATGAAACAGTCAAGAAAATCTGATAACTTGTCTTCAATACATAATGTGTGTCTGAATAGTAAGCTGAAGGAAAGGAATGAATTTGACTACTTGGCAGTGGTTATATGTTGAGTTGAGCTCACCTCGTGTTAGTACTAAGTGATTCTCTTTATTTGTTGTGAATATTAACCTCAAACTTAAATGACTATGTATAGGCTCATAAATTAGTTGATTGTGATCTACTTATTCCTAATTAGGAATCTCTCTTCCAATTATAGTGTTAAGCTTGGTGCAAGCAATAACTTTTATGGCAATGAATGGAGCAGGTCCCTACGAGGGTATAGGCCGCTCGGTGGTAATCCTTTGAAATGTAGGTTATTCCCATCAATCCTAAGTGATAACTGATAGAAAATCCTATGACCTGCTTAGAGATAAGCTTATCCATGCTCAAGATTGACAAAAGTCAAGGAGCATACTATTAGTCGTACCACTTGGATTGTGGGATCGATTCCGCCAAGAGCATGTGGGCCATGGGGCCACTAGCATGTGAACGATGCATACCCTATGTTACTCTAGAGTCATGGACAAATTCTACCAAGAGTATGTGGACTTTGGGACCAACAACATGCTAGTGATGGATGTCCAGTGTGTGCTAGATGGTTTGATGGTTCTTCACTAGTGGCATGTAGGCAATGGACCACCTTGTATGTGACATGTATGAGCCAGTCATTACTGTACTTATGATATACATATGAGCCCATCACTAATATTTTTGTGATGTACGTATGAGCTAGTCACGGTTGTGATGTGATGTACATATGAGCCTATCACTAATGTATTTGTGATGTGCACATGAATTAGTCACTTCATGTATAAGTGACGTATGTTAGGGCTAGTCACTGTGTATATGTGATGTATGTTGAAGCCAATCACTGTGTATATATGACATATGATGGAGCTAGTCATTGTGTATAAGTGATGTATGTTGAGGTATTGGGTATTTATGATGGGTGTCATGCTGGGGTGAGAGACACACCAAAGAAAAAACATACAAAACACCTTTCAAGGATGATAAAAAGGTATGGACTTTTTTTGTTGACTCAAAGGTATCCCTGCAACCCAACCCAATGCCTAACCCGCCTTACCTTGGTCTTACATTTTGCCAAGTTGGGGTTGAGAATGGGTGTCATGCTGAGGTGAAAGACACAAAAGAAGAGACACACAAACCCCTTTCAAAGATGATAAAAATGTATGGACTTCTCTTTCTTTTTTTTTGTTGACTCAGAGGTATCTCTGTGACCCAGTCCAATGCCTAACTCACCTTACCTTGGTCTTACATTTTGTCAAGTTGGGGTTGAGAATGGGTGTCATGCTAAGGTGAGAGACACACAAACCCCTTTCAAAGATGATAAAAATGTATGGACTTCTCTTTCTTCCTTTTTTTTGTTGACTCAGGGGTATCCTTATGACCTAGCCCAATGTTTAACCTGCCTTACCTTGGTCTTACATTTTTCCAAGTTAGGGTTGGGAATGGGTGTCACGTTGGGGTGAGATACACACAAAAGAAGAGACACACAAACCCCTTTCAAAAATGATAAAAATGTATGAATTTCTATATATATATTTGACTTAGGGGTATCACTGCGACCCAACCCAATGCCTAATCTATCTTACCTTGGTCTTACATTTTACCAAGCTAGGGTCGAGAATGGGTGTCACATTAGGGTGAGAGGCACACAAAATAAAAGAAACACAAACCCATTTCACAGACAATAAAAAGGTATGGACTTCTCTTTCATTTTTTTGACGACTTAGGGTATCCCTGCGACCCAACCCAACGCCTAACCTGCCTTACCTTGGTCTCACATTTTTCCAAGTTGGGGTTAGGAATGGGTGTCACGCTGAGGTGAGAGACACAAAAAAAAAAAGAACGATAAATAAAAGAAAGGAAGTAGATAAAAGAGTGAAGGAAACTGACAAAAAGTTAGAAAAAAGAAGAAAAAAACGAAGTGAGAAAGATAGAAATAATAAAAGAACAGAAAGATGGATGACCTTTATAAAGAAGGTAAGGAGGGTGGAATTTTTTGTCTATTAATATTACTTCTCTTTGTTCTCTTAGGTCCAGGTCTAAGAATGACCTTAACTTTGGGATCTTACCACTCCCATGTGTATGAAAATAAGTGGTGATGTCTAGTTGATGCCACCATGGTAAATGAAGAAGTTTTGAAGTCAACACTTCTAAGCTACATGGAGGATGTTCATGGTTAAGTTTGGTATTTGTTTTGAATTTATTTTTTAAAAAATTGGTAGCAACCAAGGGGCGGTTCTTATAGCAGGTTCAAAAGAATATATCTCTCATATCATTAATCATCCACTTAATACTTATTGCATCTAGGTGATACTCAAGAAGGAAGCATCAAGACATTTTGAGTCAATCTCATTGACCCATATTTCATGAGTAGTGGTTCATAAGAACCCATCTCTCATGAACATGAATAGTCTACCTATCACTTATCGCATGTAGGTGATGCTCACAAGATTCAATGAGTGCTAATAAAACCATTCATACTCATGACAATTGGGTTCTTATAAATTGCTACTCATGAAATATGGGTCAATGAAATTGACTCAAAAACCGTGCAACAAATCCTGATAAACTATCACATAATCCTATAACTTCTTATTGGTTACTTAAAAACCTATATGCCTTGGCACTCATCTCCAACATCAAAAATCATCCCCATCTTAGAAACCCATATAGAGATGCTTGATAAACTTTCACATAATCCTATAAATTCTCAATGGTTACCTAAAAACCTATATGCTAACCCTTGGTACTCATCTCCCACATCAAAAATCATCCCCATCTTGAAAATGCATATAGAGATGTATCTAAACATTAAGAGACTTCCAATAATGTTTTTTTAAGTTATAGAGGAGACACCCTATAAAATAGTAGGGCCACCCTATAGAGGAGATTTTAAGGAAGGTCAATTTCATTCTTCAAGTTCTAACTCTTGATCCATCTGTTGAGTAAGCTACTCTTCCCCCTTCCTGTAGCATCTCGCCTTCTCAAAGACATCCTCATCCCATTAATTAATACAAGGATTGTTTCCAAGACATGATAGATAATGCATTAGGTTTATTAAATTTAACCCCCAATCTAGCTTTAGATAACCTTTATCAAGTGCACACATAGCTCTTTCAAATAAGACCAGTTTTGATTGCATTTGTGGTTTTATGAAACACTGGAATGTTTAAGTAGACAAACCATAACATTCATAATATTTTGCCATGGGTTCCATAATGTTTTTGAAAAGTTAAACAACATTTATAGGGCATTGTACCCCTCACAATGAGCCACAAGGACCAAAAAAGGAAAAAAAACATAGAAAAGCCCAAAGGCAGCACATCAACAACCAAGAAACAACCGACAGACAGGCACCGGGAGCAGCTAACTGGCATCATCCTAGTTTTTAATCAGGAGGTCCACCGCCTCGTCTCCCACCCATTCTTTTTAATGGGTGCCTTAATGTTATATGAATGCAAAAGATTTGAAAAAGATATGTGAAATGGTTCTTGGCATAATATCTGTGTTGTTTAATAAAGCATCTTTTTCAAATAAGTAGACATTACTTGGCTAATGTTTCTCTAAACATTACTGTAAATGCAAGCTTTGTTCAATCACAATGTTCATTTTTATGCTGGGATTCTATGGATCGGTGAACCTGCTTATCTTGAACCCCCGCAGTTGATTTTATACTAAAGATTGATGATTCTTTAAATGGTGCAAATTTTTCATGTAGCCACATGAACAACAAAGACAATAATATTGAAGTTTGGTCTTATGCAACTTTCTTATGGGAACACAAATATATTATGGTGTTGAGTCATAAAATTCTTTTTAATTTCATTTTCAATGATATACTCTAAGGTTCATAAGATAGGCCATGTCTAGTAAAGGTAAATGAGTTTATTGACCAAAGATATTGCACATAGCCCATTATCAAACTAAACTGGCCAAACTAGTACTTCTTCCTGCTTTCTTATCAATGTTTTTACTATCAAATGGCTAATGGAATTTTCAAAGACATGGCATTTGAAGAGGTATGCATCATGCCATGGGTACTCTTTTCAAAAGTAACATCCTCGACTTTCTGTAGTTTATAAATATGTACCTTACATTTTTCTATTGAAATGATAGAAACTGTTGCACCATAACCTATGCTTTCAGAGTTGGACATAATCTAAGCTTAAAAGGGTAAAACCAATAAAAAATTATAGTCTCCAACCCTTACAACTTTAACTACATGTGGATCTTTTTAACAAAGTAATATGCAACCCACATTTGGTAATGCATTCTAGTACTTTGCTTTAGTTTATGATGAAGGAGCATCCTAGGCAAAGAGTAATTAGCATCTTCAAAAAAACATTTTCAGTTTAGTTGTTCCAGTTTTGGAGTTCGATTAAATTTTGTGTTTGTGGTTTTGGTGGCAGATTGAAATGACATTATTGTCATTTTTATTTGACAAAATTTCTATTTAATCATATTTATAGTTTGGCACTTCTTGCAATAAAATCGTGAGTCTCATCTTCACAGAAAAGAGAAATTGAAACATAATGCATGAATATGCAGCCAAAGGAAGAGAGACACTATTAAGAAAATAAGAATAAAAGGAAAATTTATGAAGGTCTCACATTTTAAATGGCATGTTAATCTTGTAAAACTAAAAAAAATCAAATGGCAAATTAAAAATATGAAGGACCACACAACAGTTTGAAACGGGCACAAAAAGAAATGGAAAAAAAAAAGAATGTAAAGGGGCATGACATGAGTAGAAGAGCAGATAAAAGAGCATAGAAGACAAAAGGTTTCACCACATAGTAGGAAAAGAGTTTTCTTGAAAAAATTACAAATTAAAATATATGAAACGTTGGAAGGGGAGTGGCTGTGAATATAAAGTTGCATGGAGATTAAAAGAGAGGATTTTGCAGAAATTATAAAGGGGGTTGCTATCATTTGAAACATTTTTTTATTTTTATTTTTAATTGCCACAATAGATAAAAGACCAGGGAGACTGTGTGGGCAGCAAGAAGATAGTTGGATAAAGAAGGAAATAGGTGTAGTGGAAGAAATCGATAAGAGGTGGTTGGATAGAGTTTAGAGGTTGTTAAGTACAATGGTTGTGGCTACATTGATAGGAAAGGGAAAGTTTCAAATTAGAGAGAGCTATGGAGAGACAACGAAGGGACAGTGCTAGGGCAATTTGAAAGTTGAAATAGTTGAATCAAAAGACTAGAGTGCAGATTGAAGATATGAATTTTATTTATTTTTATTTTTCGAAAATTGTAATCAATTGCAACCTATGGATAGATATAAAATAAAATTGTCTTAATTTTTCTTGTGAACTTGTGAATTAAATTTAACTTGACAAATGAGATTGTCCGGATAAGTTGTGTTAGCTATGCAATTGGGAATTACAAGAAAGAGGTAGTTGTTTGTTGAATTAGTGTTGTTTGTGTATGGTGACTTTATGATTAAGTTGTTTGTGGTGGAAGACGAAGATCGATTTTGTGTCATTTTAGTAGACATACTTTGGCTATCCTCTAGGTTTTTTGTACCTAATTCTCTAATGGTGAATCTCTCTTATCATCAAATTGCAATACCTTCCACTGGATGATTCATTTTATCATATTTAAAAGCCTCTGCATGGATATGAGTTCTAATTTTGGATGGTAAAAATAACAAGAAAAGTGATGCGATGACAATTGGATATGAATACAGATAGCATGTTCTCCTTCATCTTCAAATTTCTCTTCTTCCCTTCCTCTCTCTTCCATTATGGTTTATTCATCACTACTATATTCTTCATCATTTTCAAGTTTTCTTCTATAATAACAACCAAAGAAACTATCTCATTGGGGTACAATATGATGATAGCAACATTTTTATTTTCCTCGCAAAATTGTAAGAAACTTGAGAGCACAACTACTACTATACTTTTCTTTTGGTGATATAGAATTGCTTTTACCTCAAGATGCTACTACATCAAACATCTAGGTAAGAGTTTGGGCTACATGGTAGAACCAACCTTTTGGCTTGAAGAACCAATCCATGACGTTCCCTTCCATTAAATTAGATACCTTTGTAGATGATCACATTTTTCTTCTTTCACTTCCAAACTCTTGTTAGAATAGAGATCTTGCTCCTTTGCCAATTTGTTCTCTTTCTCTTTTCCAAGCTCCTTGTGATCTTAGAGGTCCTCATCCACTAAAAACCACTATGGATCTTTGTCTCATGCATACCACCTCCTATTGCACCTACACATAAATCTTTAAAAATAGAAAGAAAGTTAAGGGAATAAAAATTCCCCACAAGTGCTTACTCTTCTGTATTATACCATTTAGACATGCTTTTCATTTCATATTTTCTGAGGTGGCCTTTGTTTCCTAGCTCAGTGTGATGTTCACGAGGTAACTCATTTTTAACATTTGTCCTCCTTTATAACATACACAAACAAATTTTTTTCTCTCTTCCTTAATCATCTATATTTCTTCTACAAGAAAGAGATGATCCATTTCTTCTATGTTTTCATTAATTATGGGATTCTCTACATATTCCTCTAGCTGCTTATGGTTGGTTGTGTTCTCTAAAACCAATAGGACTTCATCACATATGGGGCTCCCAAAGATTTCTATCTCTGTTGTAGCTTCATCTCTATTGTGGATTGTTTCCATTGCTACAACATCTTGGGTTTTCTCTTGTGATAGGTTGCATTCCTCTTCATTACAGTTTACCAACTCTTCTCTTCTTGCATTGTAATCTTCAGTGCCTTCCCCTTCTTTGAGGCAACATGACTCAACAGCTCCATCCAACTCATATATCTTTTCATCTTGATTCCTTTTGTCAATCTCTTCTCTCTGAAACTCTTGGAAAATCATATTTAAAGGTCTTCTAGCCACTAATATTTCTAACAAATCCTTAATGGATTTAATTTTCCCTTATTTTAATAGTTCTAAGCTTTGGCTAATCCTTGCCTCTATAGCTATCCTTTTTTAAAATAGCTCTTGCTCACATATGGAATATTTACACTCACCATCCTTTTCCACCTTCTCACAACTCTTCAACGCCTTTGTTCTAGAGATTTCTTTTTCTTTGTTGTTTTAATATTGCATGTCTCATAATCCTCCAACAAAACCTTAACTCTTCCAACTCAATCTCTAATTTTTGCAACTTGTTTTTTTTGGTCTTTTGTTAGCTTTTACCTCTACCTTTGTCTTATCTTTTCTTCCACTTTGTTTATCCTCTTTCTTAAATTATGATATAGTTCCATATTTGGATCCACAATCATGTCCATAGTCCTAATATAGAGTTGCAATTATCTCCTCCTCTTCCATTCTAAATGTATGATCCATTAACCATGTATAGACATTCTTTTGCTATTATTCATCCCTTCAAATAAATTAACATAAATGTGGAGAGAAGACCTACAAGTTAATGCTTCATATGCCAGTACAAAATAACTTTTAACTCTTAGCAATCTTCAACCGAGACAACTACACTTGGAAACACTAATACCAATAAGCTACAACAAAAAGAACTCTCTAATTCTTGGTATATCCTTTCAAAGCCATTATCTCACTTATTATTTATGTTTATTACAACTTTGCTATAGCAGTCCCCTCATCGACATGGTATAGTTGAAAAGGAAAGATATTGGGAATGGAAAATTATGCCCAAAGAGAACTTTAACTTCCAACTAGTTTTCATTAATCAAAAACTGCTTCTCAACATTAAAACCTTTGCCAATTTAGTATTCGGGATATTAATATTATTCATCAAAAAATTGAATCCAGTGATATAAATTCCATGCAACTAACAACAAAATCTCACCGAACTCAATATAGAGCTTTTTCCTCGTGCTCATCCCTATTATTTTCCTGCATTGCAAACTCTTCTCAACCCAACACACACAATACTCACGGCTGCTCACATTCCATACACACTAATAAATTAATAAATGGGTGGCTCAACAATAAATGGAGAGAAAAAATAGAGGATCACAATGGCTCATTGGCACAGGAACAATTTGCTCTGGTACCAAACAAATGCAGACTTAGACCTGAAACTGCATATAAAACTCTGAAAATAGATTTTTAGTGCCTTTAATACTCAAAATGGACAATTCAAAATAGAAAAAGACTCGAGCAAGGAGATTGCATTGAATTCAAAGGAAAATGCAAGTTATGTTCCATCACAACCTTGGTCTTATGCAGCTTTTTTATTTTTATTTGCTTTACACAAGTTTCTTGTGGGATCACAAATATATTATGGTGTTGATTCATAACATTCTTTGTAAGTTCATTTTCAATTATATTAATGTACTCTAAGGTTCATAAGATAGGCCTTGTCTAATAAAGTTTAATGAAGTTATTAACCAAAGGTATTGCACATAGCCTATTTTCAAAATGGTTTGGCCAAAATAGTAGTTCTTCCTTGCTTTCTTCTCAATTTTTTTACTGTCAAATGGCTATTTTAAGACATGGCATTTGAGGAGGCATGCATCATGCTAGTGGTACTCTTTTCAAAAGTCAAGTCCCTAAATTTTTGTAGTTTACATTTTTCTATTGAAAAGATAGAAATTGTTGCACCATGACCTATGCTTCCAAAGTTAGTCATAGTTTAAGCCTAAAAGGGTAAAACCGATATAAAATTCTAGTCTCCAACCCTTACAACTTTAATTGCTTGTGGATCTTTCTAAAAAATGAATATGCAACCCACATTTGAGAATGCATTCCAATACTTTGTTTTAGTTTAGTGGACATACGCTGACTGTCCTTAGGTTTTTTGCATAATTCTCTAACGGTGAGTCTCTCTAATCACTAAATTGCAATACCTTCCAATGGCTGATTCACTATCATATTTAAGAGCCCCGCAATGGATATGAGTTCTAATTTTGGATGGTGAAAATGATAAGAAAAGTGATTTAAAGACAACCAGATATGGATGGAGATAGCTTGTTCAACTTCATGTACAAGTCTATCTTCTTCCCTTCATCTTTCTTCCATTATGGTTTATTCATCACTACTATATTCTTCACTATTTTCAAGTTTTCTTTTACAATAACTACCAAAGAAACTATCTCATTTTGGTGTCCATTTCATAGTTGCTCAAATATCTCCACTCTACTCATTACAAGAACTCTTCTTCGAAGAGGCATGATACCATAAAAAAAATACACACAACTCAAATTTAGAAGTGGAGAAAGTCATAGATGTGATGAACTTTGTTGCCAATCTTAAAGGAACGAAAAAAATAATTAAGTAAGACAACAAAAACTACATGGGAATTTGGAGATGGTAATTCAGAAAGGTCGGGAAAGGATCAAAGACTAGATGGTAATTTAGAAAGGGGAGGAATGGAGCTAACGTTGGACATTAGATGTAGTTTTGCTAATCTAATTAACCTGGGGAATGTTCTTGAAACCTTAAGTTTTTATCTTAAGTGTTTGTAGAATGTTGACAAATAAAATTTTGCGTGCTTTGATTTTGGGATTCAAAATGGCTTTCAAACTGGTAGTATAGGCAAACCAATGAAGGTACAAAGAAGTATCATCATTTTTTTATGAACAAGTGAATATCATAGATGCTGAGATGGATCCTCTTCTAGCTTCCATGGAATACCACTCTGCGGATATAGATGATGTAAAAGATGAAAGATAGGCTCAGTCTCCTATGTATATGCCAAAGCTAAACATAGACAATGCAAAAGATGAATGCCAACCTAAAGCTCCTTGGGTGTACACCAAAGCTGAAGATAGAGAAGCACAAATTCCCATCTAAAATTTTAAACCTCACATGTTGCAAAGTAGTGTGCATGGGCTGTAGAGATGAACGAGCTTCACATTTATACAAGCTTTATAATTGTAATATATATAGAAGTCTAGTATGTGTTAATGTAATACTGCCAAAGTATCTGATGTAATAATTTTTTTGGGAGTTTCAATTAATCAACAATGTTAGATTTTTATGTATGAAAGTGTTCGTGATTGACTTCTACTCTGGTTGAGTTTTGTTCATTCCACCTTGAATACTATATCATTGTGGAACTATAGCATGTTAAAAGCTCGTGTAGTTAAGTTGAGAGAACTTGGTTGAATTAAAGTTGACGTTAATAGAGAAATAAAAGTAGGTTTAATCCTATTATTAGTGAGTTTGATTTTGATGATGGTATCTCTATACTACTTTTGGTTGCTCTCCCATGCTCTCTTGGGCCTAGTTTGTTCATCCTTTCATTGGGTCCTTTACCTAGATACAACTATCTACTCTATCAATTCATTCCAATGAGTCCAGGTCAAATAGGCTAGAGACAAAAGGACAATAAAGGCCCTCACCCTATCAGTAGTAGGGTGTTTAATTGAGTTAAGAGGAATGTTTAAGATAGGGACAACAAAAGAGTTGTACATTGGAAGAAGAGTTGTTGTAGAAGAGAATTAAGAAATTGATATTCAAGATGAACATGCAAACCAATGAATAAAACATCAAGAGTATAGGCCTAAAGAAAGGATCATTAAATCCTTTCCAAAATTGGGTCACAAGTCATAGATTGACATCCCTACATTTTTTGGAAGTTTGAATCATGAGAAGATGATTTAAAGAAAATTAAATTTAGAAGAGTATTTAATATAAGGAGGTCATTTTAGAAGAGGACGAATTTTAAGGAATACAGATTGATATTGGATCTCATGGGTCTCAACAAGGGTGCCCAACATACTTTCTGGATGGTGAAGATAAAACCATATAACATAATAAAGGGTAGGATAGATGAAGCTAATAAAGAAGCACAATGTTGCACAATACTGGATTCAATAATAGGAAATAGTGGACTGTGTCAAAATCAGCATCTTTGTCAAGCAAGTAGCAAGAAGAGCTAGATGGAAGCAATATCAAGCATATTCAGTGCTATCGCTCGTCTTGAGATTTGTGTGAATATGGAGGATGCATTTGAAGCATATAGGAAGACAAATCCATATTGTAAATTTGGCATGTGGAAAATTGGAAGAACATACATCCATATTGTGGAATGCAGTACAATTCGAAACAATTAAAATGAGCAAAGATAAAGACTTGGAATATGGTGATTTAAGTGTTTAGGGAAACTAAAGTTAAAAGATAGGAATGTGAAAGATTATACTCGTTAATTCTATAATTGAACATGTCACATAGAAATTGATGAAGTTTGGAAATAGTCTTCGTCTTTCCATTCAAGGTGAATTTGGCTTAGGGGAGTTGAATACTAAATAGGATGTAGGGGTATAACATTTAAGGGAAAAGGAAATTTTCTAAATAGGAGAAAATTGTAAGAGCAAGAAGATGTAAGGGTATAGGGAAATTGTTGTCAAACTCAAATATGGAGTAAAATCAAACTCTCTTCATATTTGAATGTGATTAGTTAATTATAATCATTCTAAAGGGAGAAGTTGACTTAAGAGGAAGAAGAGGTTGGTAGATTTTTTATGGTGTTTTAGATGTGATAAGAGATAAATATGGAGTCCATATAAAAGGTAGTGGCTTTGGGCCTTACTGCTAGAGAGTCAAGCTTTTGAAATGTCATCTTTAGGATAGCGAGAGTGAAGTTGAAAAATGAGTACAAATTACAAAGAAATGGCGAAATAGTTCACATGCCAAGTTCAATGTAGAGTGTTTGTTATTAGAGCGCCGAGGGGGTAGAGATAAAATAAATGTGTGTGTCAAGGTAATTTTAATGTAATGGGTTTTTCAGACAATCGATGAAGAGTATAAAAAAATGTATTTAAAGTTATGTGGAATTTAGTAGATAAGTAGAAGTGGGTTTAATCCTACTATAAGTGTGTTGAGTTTATATAACAATTCCAAAAGAGATGAAGAAAAAATGAGGCTTCATTGTATTGAAAAGGAGTGTGAAATAAGACTCAAATAGGGATTCTAATTGGAAGAAGAAAAGGTGGCCTCACATTGTGAGTTGTTAATCTTGGAGAGATGTTGGGAATCATGCAACCTAAATTGGATGCTATAGAGACAACATTAAAAAAGGAATTGTTGTAGAGGAGAGTGAAAAAAATTGATGTTCAAGACAACTGAGTTGAGCAATCCTACAGCTAGAAGTGCTAAGGAGGAGTATATGGATAGAGAAAATATGATTAAAGACATTTTAAAATTGATATAACTAAGTTTATAGATGGGATTGAAATTAGAATATTATTTTATATATGAGAAAATAGATGACCTAAAGAAAGCAAATTTGGCATACACCAAACTAAAAGGACATGTCCATTTGGTGGATCAAGCACAATTTGAAAAAGTTAGGATGAAAGATAGAAAGATAAAAACTTTCAACACAAACTCAAAGTTAAAGTGTAAATTTTGCATGTTGATTATACATTGAGTTTGTTTAGGAAGCAAAGGATTAGTTTGAAGGTATAATTTGACCATCAAAACATGTCAAATTTATTGGGTGTATCTTTATATGATGATCCAACAAACACATTATTTCCACTATCTTGAGCATGACTTAGATTCTGATTGGGCTTAAACATGTCATAATTATTGTTTTATTCCTTCTAATAGTTGGATAATGCACTATAGTTTACATGATGTATTTATCTTGAAGCCAGTAGCTTTAAAGACTATGAGAATGGTATCTTATATGAAGTTGTTTAATAAGTCTTAGTATAAGGTTAGTGGATGAGTTTTAAACATGAGTTCCCTATATTTGGTACCTATATCAAAAGACATATTATGATGGGTTGGTATCCTAGTATGTGGATATATATGCAATTATAAGATGTAGTAAGTTACAAATGTTTAGTGCAAATAATATCTAGATAATAACTAAGCTATGACAAGGATAATGGGTTACACCATAGGATAAATGAAATTAAAAGGTTAAGAATATTATTACTACTAATATTAAGAAATGTATATCCTTATATGAAGATATAATGAGCATAATATTTCCAATTATCTTGAGTATGAATCAAACATTGTTATCCCAAGTTTGTAATGGAAATATGTCTTTCAACGTTAGCCCAAGTATATCATGTAAGGAATGTATATCATGATTATCGTTAGCCCAAGTTTGTAATGATGGACATATGTCTTTCAATGTTCAAAAGGACATTATGTGGCTAGGATGAACATTTCATATTTTGTTAGGTAAGTCTATTTTAAAAGTAATGGATTTCACGAGTTAATTAGGGATATTAAGAGATTAATAATATATATAGGATGTTGATCTAATCGATATGTTGTTGTCAACCATCTAGAGTCGAGTTACATATCGAATTTTCTTAGAGAAAGTGTATAGCTATTGTGTTTTATCTTTCAAAGTTTACATAATGTTTATATGGCCTTATCAAGGTATGACACATTCTAGTGGAGATTGATGTCGTAAATTAATAAGATCATGACGCTTGATCATATTAGTTGAATATTATTTGGAGCCATATTGGGGCTTCACATAATTGTCGCATTGTGAAAATATCTTTACTATTATTGCTTTTACAGATAGTAAATTATGTATCCTAATTGAGATATTTATTCTACCATGTTAACTTCATATATGAATGTTTAAGAGGTTTCTTATTAGTATAATGTAGAGGTTCAAGATATCAAGAACCAACACTTGTGATATATACGATTACTAAATCACGTTGTCGTTTATCACATTCTAATCCTAAATAAATAAAATCTTGTAGTATAAACTATCATCAAAGTACCAAATGTTGAATGATATCCTTGATAGGTAATTATAAGAGATTCTAGGATGCTTTTGTTGGAACATGAATAATAAAGGTGGTGAGGTCTAATTAGAGATCTTAATTTAAGTTGGCTATTGGGGAAAGATGTTGAATTCCCCACTTGTCATTAAGGACTACTAACTGTGGGAATCACTTAAAGGAACTTTGTTGGATTAAGATACGATAATTAATTAAACCCATGATTATGGGAACTTGTGTGTAGGTCCTTGAGAGATCTTGTGAGGAGAACTATGTTTGACTTTGATTCATTTGGAAGTGGGTACTTAGGCAGTCCTTAGGTGAAGGATGCCTTTGTGACCTCAAGTCCGTAGGGGGAGGGTCTAGGGGGGGGATAACTCTTAGATTTTTAGGTTGTTCCCAATTAAATTGACCTTCTCTCTTTAGTAGGTTTTAAGTGAGGCCAAAATGGGGGTATCAAATGGTTATGAAACATAATGTGTGTTTGAATAGTAGTTAAGAAAATCTGATAACTTGTCTTCGATACATAATGTGTGTCTAAATAATAAGTTGAAGGAAGGAAATGAATTGGACTACTTGGCAGTGGTTACATGTTGAGTTGAGCTCACCTCGTATTGGTACTAAGTGATCCTCTTTATGTGTTATGAATATTAACCTCAGACTTATATGACTATGTATATGCTCGTAAATCAGTTGATTGTGATCTATTTATTCCTGATTAGGAATCTCACTTCCAATTATAGTTCTAAGCTTGGTGCAAGCGCTAACTTTTATGGCAACGGATGGAGTAGGACCCTACGAGGGTATAGGTCGAGGTGTTCCTTTAACACGTATGCTATTCATATCCATCCTAGGTGATCACCAATGGAAAATCCTATGACCTGCTTAGAGATAAGATTATCCATGCTTGAGTTTGACAGAAATAAGAGAAGTAATATTAATAGAGAACGAATGAGATAAATAGGTATAAAAAGAATATAATAAACATAAAGTAAGAGACAACAAATAAGGGAAAAAATGAATGATTATGAAATAAAAGAAAATGGAAATTAAAAAGGTATTGAGGAAAAAGGAAAGAAAGAGACAATTGAACCAATAAAAAAATAAAAATAAGAGAAATTAAAAACACTAGAGAAATCAAAGAAAAAAAGAGATGAAAAAATAGAAAGTTAGTTAGAAATACATAAAACAAAAAGAAAGAGGGAAAAACAATATAAAGAAAGAAAGTACAAACAATTATAAATTTATAATATATATTTGTAAATATAATTTATATATATAATATAATATTATATTTTATATTATATTTTATAATATATTTATAATTATATATATTATATATTTATTTTAAATAAAAAGATATGAACTTCTCTTTCTTCTTTTTTTGTTGGCTTAGAGGTATCCCTGTAACCCATCCCAACGCCTAACCCGCCTTACCTTGGTCTTACCTTTTTCCAAGTTGGGGTTGAGAATGGGTGTCATGTTGAGGTGAGAGACACACAAAACCCCTTTCAAAGATGATAAAAACCGATGGAGTTCTCTTTCTTCTTTTTTGTTGACTCAGAGTTATCCCTACGCCCTAGCGTAATGCCTAACCCACCTTACCTTGGTCTTACATTTTTCCAAGTTGGGGTTGGGAATGGGCGTCATGCTGGAGTAAGAGACACAAAATAAAAGACACACTTTCCCTTTCAAAGACGATAAAAATGTATGGAGCTCTCTTTCTATTTTGTTGACTTAAAGGTATCCCTGCAATCCAGCCCAACACCTAACTCGCCTTACCTTGGTCTTACATTTTTCCAAGTTGGGGTCGAGAATGGGTGTCACATTGGGGTGAGAGACACACAAACCCCTTTCAAAGATGATAAAAAGGTATGGACTTTCTTTCTTCCTTTTTTTTGTTGATTCAGGGGTATTCCTACGACCCAGCCCAATGCCTAAACCACTTTACTTTGATCTTAAATTTTGCCAAGTTGGGGTTGGGAATGGGTGTCACACTGGGGTGAGAGACACACAAATAAGAGGCACAAAAACCCATTTCAAAAATGATAAAAATGTATGAACTTCTCTTCTTTTTTTTGTTGACTCAAGGGTATGCCTATGACCCAACCTAACGCCTAACCCACCTTACCTTGGTTTTACATTTTGCCAAGTTGGGGTTGAAAATGTGTGTCATGTTAGGGTGAGACACACACAAAAAAAGAGACACACAAACCCCTTTCAAAGACGATAAAAATGTATGGACTTCTCTTCTTTTTTTTTGTTGACTCAAAGTTATCCTTGCGACCTAGTCCAATGCCTAACCTGCCTTACCTTGGTCTCACATTTTTCCAAGTTGGGGTCAGGAATGGGTCACTTTGGGGTGAGAGACACACAAAAGAAGAAAGAAAAAATGAGGAAAAAAAAACGAAAGAACGATAAAGAAAAGAAAGGAAGAAGAAAAAAGAGAAGGAAAATGACAAAAAGTCAGAAAAAAGGAAGAAAGAAACAAAGTGAGAAAAGATTGAAATAATAAAAGAACAAAAAGAGGGATGACCAATATAAAGAAGGTAAGGAGGGTGGCATTTGTTGTCTATTAATATTACTTCTCTTTGTTCTCTTAGGTCCGAGTTTAGGAATAACCTTAACCTTGGGAGCTTACCACTCCCATATATATGAAAATAAGTGGCAATGTCTAATTGATGCCACCATGGTAAATGAAGAATTTTTTAAGCTGACACTTCTAAGCTACATGGAGGATGTTCATGGTTAAGTTTGTTATTTGTCTTGAATTGATTTAAAAATAATTGGTAGCAGTTGAGGGGTGGTTGTTACAATAGGTTCACAAGAATATATCTCACATATCATTAATAATCCACTTAATACTCAGTGCATCTAGCTGATACTCAAGAAGGAAGCATCAAGACATTTTGAGTCAATCTCATTGACCCATATTTCATGAGTAGTGGTTCACAAGAACCCATCTCTCATGAACATGAATAGTCTATTTATCGCTTATTGCATGTAGGTGATGCTCACAAGATTCAATGAGTGCTAAGAAAACCTTTCATACTCATGACAATTGGGTTCTTATAAATTGCTACTCATGAAATATTAGTCAATGAAACTTACTCAAAAACCGTGCAACAAATCTTGATAAACTATCACATAATCCTATAACTTCTCATTGGTTGCCTAAAAACCTATATGCTAACCCTTGGTACTCATCTCCTACATCAAAAATCATCCTCATCTTGAAAACCCATATAGAGATGCCTGATAAAATATCGCATAATCCTATAACTTCTCAATGGCTACCTAAAAACCCATATGCTAACCCTTGGGTACTCATCTCCTACATCAAAAATCATCCCCATCTTGAAAACCCATATAGAGATGTCTCTAAATATTAAGAGACTTCCAATAAATAAAAATTTAAGTTATAGAGGAGACACCCTATAAAATAGTAGGGCCACCCTATAGATTGTAAGGAAGATCAATTTCATTCTTCAAGTTCTAACACCTGATCCATCTGTTGAGTAAGCTGCTCTTCCCCCTTCCTATAGCATCTCGCCTTCAGAAAGACATCCTCATCCCATTAATCAATACAAGGATTGTTTCCAAGACATGACAGATAATGCATCAAGTTTATTAAATTTAATCCCCAATCTAGCTTTAGATAACCTTTATCAAGTGCACACATAGCTCTTTCAAATAAGTCTTGTTTTGATTGCATTTATGGTTTTATAAAACACTAGAATGTTTAAGTAGACAAACCATAGCATTCTTAGTATTTTACCATGGGTGCCTTAATATTATATGAATGCAAAAAATTTGAAAAGGATATGTGAAATGGTTCTTGGCATAATATTTGTGTTGTTTAATAAAGCATGTTTTTCAAATAAGTAGGCATTAGCTGGCTAATGTTTCTCTAAACATCAATGTAAATGCAAGCTTTGTTCATTCACAATGTTCATTTTTATGCTAGGATTTTATGAATCGTTGATTCTTCTTATCTTGAAACCCCACATTTGATTTTATACTGAAGATTGATGATTCTTTAAATGGTGCAAATTTTTCATGTAGCCACATGAACAACAAAGACAATAATATTGAAGCTTGGTCTTGCACAACTTTCTTATGGGAAGACAAATATATTATGGTGTTGAGTCATAACATTCTTTTTAAGTTCATTTTCAATGATATACTCTAAGGTTCATAAGATAGGTCATGTCTAATAAAGGTAAATGAGTTTATTGACCAAAGATATTGCACATAGCCCATTTTCAAACTGGTTTGGCCAAACTAGTACTTCTTCCTGCTTTCTTATCAATTGTTTTACTGTCAAATGGCTAATGGAATTTTCAAAGACATGGCATTTGAAGAGGCATGCATCATTCCATGTGTACTCTTTTGCAAAAGTAACATCCTTGACTTTTTGTAGTTTATAAATATGTACCTTACATTTTTCTATTGAAATGATTGAAACTGTTGCACCATGACCTATGCTTTCAGAGTTGGACATAGTCTAAGCCTAAAAGGGTAAAACCAATAAAAAATTCTAGTCTCCAACCCATACAACTTTAACTGCATGTGGATCTTTTTAACAAAGGAATATGCAACCCACATTTGGGAATGCATTCTAGTAGTTTGCTTTAGTTTAGTAGAGATACTTTGATTTTCCTCTGGTTTCTTTGTACCTAATTCTCTAATGGTGAATCTTTCTAATCATCAAATTGCAATACCTTCGAATGGACAATTCATTTTATCATATTTAAGAGCCTCGGCATGGATATGAGTTCTAATTTTGGATGGTATAATTGACAAGAAAAGTGATGCAATGACAATTTGATATGAATAGAGATAGCCTCTTCTCCTTCATCTACAAGTTTCTCTTCTTCCCTTCCTCTCTCTTCCATTATGGTTTATTCATCACTACTATATTCTTCATCATTTTCAATATTTCTTCTATAATAACCACCAAAGAAACTACCTGATTGGGGTACAATATGATGATAGTAACATTTCGATTTTCATGCAAAGTTCCAAGAAACTTGAGAGTAGAACTACTACTATACTTTTATTTTGGTGATGTAGAATTGCTTTTACCCCAAGATGCTACTACATCAAACATATAGGTCAGAGTTTGGGCTACAAGGTAGAACCAACCTTTTGGCTTGAAGAACCAAGCCATGATGTTCCTTTCCATTAAATTAGATACCTTTGCAGATGATCACGTTTTTTCTTCTTTCACTTCCAGACTCTTGTAGAATAGTGATCCCGCTCCTTTGCCAATTGGTTCTATTTCTCTTTTCCAAGCTCCTTGTGATCTTAGAGATCCTCATTCACTAAAAACCATTATCAATCTTTGTCTCATTCATACCACCTCCTGTTGCACTTGCACATAAATCATTACAAATAGAAACAAAGTTAAGGGAATGAAAATTCCCCACAAGTGCTTACTCTTCTTCTACATTATTCCATTCAAACATGCTTTCCATTTCATATTTTGCGAGGTGGCCTTCGTTTCTTAGTTTAGTGTGTTGTTCATGAAGCAATTCATTTTTTACATTTGTCCTCCTTGATATCATAAACCAACTTTCTCTCTTCCTTTATCATCCACATTTCTTATACAAGGAAGGGATGATCCATTTCTTCTCTCTTTTCATTAATCATGGGATTCTCTACATATTCCTCTAGCTACTTGCATTTGTCTAGTTGCTTATGGTTGGTTGTGTTCTCTAAAACCAATAGGACTTCATCACATATGGGGCTCCCAAAGATTTATATCTCTGTGGTAGCTTCCTCTCTAATGTGGACTGTTTCCATTGCTACAACATCTTGGGTTTTCTCTTGTGATAGGTTGCATTCCTCTTCATTATAGTTTTCCAACTCTTCTTTTTTTGCATTGTAATCCTCAATGCCTTCCCCTTCTTCGAGGTAACACAACTCAACAGCTCCATCCAACTCATATATAGTGCCTTTTACTACTCAAAATAGATAATTAAAAATAGCAGAAGACTCGAATGAGGAGATTAAATTTGATTAAAAGGAAAATGCAAGCTCTGTTCCATCACAATGTTCATTTTTATGCTAGGATTCTATGAATCACTTACCCTGCTTATCTTGAACCCCCATAGTTGATTTTATTCTAAAGATCTATGATTCTTTAAATGTTGCGAATTTCATGCAGCGACATAAACAACAAAAACAAAAATATTGAAGCTTGGTCTTACACAACTTTCTTGTGAAATCACAAATATATTATGGTGTTGAGTCATAACATTCTTTGTGAGTTTGTTTTCAATTATATTAATATATTCTAAGGTTCATAAGATAGGCCATGTCTAATAAAGGTAAATGAGGTTATTAACCAAAGGTATTGCACATAGCCTATTTTCAAACTGGTTTGGCCAAAATAGTAGTTCTTCTGTGCTTTCTTATCAATTTTTTTAGTCAAATGGTTAATGGAATTTTTAAGACATGGCATTTGCAGATGCCATTGGTACTCTTTTCAAAAGTATGATCCCTAAATTTTTGTAGCGTACATTTTTCTATTGAAAAGATAGAAACTGTTGCTCCATGACCTATGCTTCCAGAGTTGGAAATAGTCTAAAATCCTAAAAGGGTAAAACTAATAAAAAATTCTAGTCTCCAACCCTTACAACTTTAACTGCATATGGATCTTTTTAACAAAGGAATATGCAACCCACATTTGGGAATGCATTCTAGTACTTAGATTTAGTTTAGTAGACATATTTCTATCCTCAGGTTTTTTCTACATAAATCTCTAATGGTGAGTCTCTCTAATCAATAAATTGCAATACCTTCCAATGGTCGATTCACTATCATATTTAAGAATGTCTGTGTGGATATGAGTTCTAATTTTGGATGGTGAAAATGACAAGAAAATTGATGCAATGACAATTGGATATGAATAGAGATAGCCTCATCTACTTCATCTACAAGTCTCTCTTCTTCCCTTCCTCTTTCTTCCATTATGGCTTATTCATCACTACTATATTCTTCATCATTTTCAAGTTTTATTTTACAATAACTACCAAAGAAACTATCTCATTTTGGTGTTCATTTCATAATTGCTCAAACATCTCCACTCTACTCATTACAAGAACTCTTCTTCCAAGAGGCATGATACCATAAACAAAATACACGCTAACTCAAATTTAGAAGTGGAGAAAGTCATAGATATGATGAACTTTGTTGCTAATCTTAAAGGAACGAACAAAATAATTAAGATAACAAAAACTACATGTGAATTTGGAGAAGGTAAACTGGCAATATAGGTAGACCAATGAAGGCACAAAGAAGTATCATCAATTTATCATGAACAAGCGAATATCATAGATGTTGAGATGGATCCTCTTCTAGCATCCATGGAATACCACTCTGTGGACATAGATGATGTAAAAGATGAAAGATAGGCTGAATCTCCTCCGTATATGCCAAAGCTAAACATAGACGATGCAAAAGATGAAGGCCAGCCTAAAGCTCCTTGGGTGTACACCAAAGCTGTGGACAAAGAAGCACAAATTCCCATCTAAAATTTTAAACCTCCATGTCATGTCGTAGATTAATGTGCATGGGTTGTACAAAGGAATGGGCTTCACAGTCATACAAGCCTTCTAATTGTAATATGTTTAGAAGTCTAGTGTGTGTTAATGTAATACTGCCAAACTATCTGATGCAATAAAAATTTTTAAGAATTAATCAATAACGTTAGATTTAAGTTGACATTAATAGAGAAATAAAATAAGTGTTTAATATTGATGATGGTATCTCTATACCACTTTTGGTTTCTCTTTCGTGCTCTCCTCGGCCTGGTTCATTCATACTTTCATTGGGTTGTTTACCTGGATAAGACTATCTACTCTATCCATTCATTCCAATGAGACCAGGCCAAATAGGCTAGAGAAAATGACAATAAAGGCCCTCACCCTATCGATAGTAGGTTGTTTAATTGAGTTAATGAGGAATGTGAGACACAGACAACAGAAGAGTTGTACATCGGAAGAAGAGTTGTTGTAGAAGAGATTTAAGAAATTGATATTCAAGATGTGCATGCAAACCAATGAATATAACTTCAAGAGTATAGGCCTAAAGAAAAGATCATTAAATCCTTTTCCAAAATAGGGTCATAAATCATAGATTAACATCTATACATTTTTTGAAAGTTTGAATCATGAGAAGATGATTGATAGAATTACATTTAGAAGAGTGATTAATAGAAGAAGGTTGTTTTAGAAGAGGACGAATTTGAAGGAATACAGATTGATACTGGCTCTCATGGGTTTCAACGAGGGTGACCAATGCACTTTGTGAATGGTGAAGACAAAACCATATAACAGAATATTGGGTAGGATGGATGAAGCTAATAAAGAAACACAATGCAGAAAAATACTGTATCCAATAAAAGGAAACAGTGGACTGTGTCAAAATCAGCTCTTTGTCAAGCAGGTAGCAAGCAAAGCTAGATGGAAGCAATATCAAGCATATTCAGTGCTATAATTCGTGCTATAACTCGTCTATGGAGAGATTTGTGTTTGAAGCATATGGAGGATGTGTTATAGGAAGACATAAATCCATATTGTAAATTTTGCAGGTGGACATAAATCCATATTGTGGAATGGAGTATAATTCGAAACCGTTAAAATGAGGAAAGATAAAGACTTGGAATATGGTGATTTAAAGTGTTTAGGGAAACTTAAGTTATAGGATAGGAATGTTTAAGCTTACACTCCTGAATTCTATAATTGAACATGTCACATAAAAATTGATGAAGTTTGAAAATGATCTCTGCCTTTCCATTCAAGGTAAATTTAGCATAGGAGAGTTGCATACTAAATAGGATGTAGGGGTATAGCATTTAAGGCAAAAGGGAAGTTTTCAAATAAGAGAAAATTGTAAGAGCAGATTGTAAGAGCAAGAAGATGTAAGGGTATAGGAAATTGTTGTCAAACTTAAATATGAAGTAAAATCAAACTCTTCTCATATCTTAGTGTGATTAGTTGATTATAATCATTCTCAAGGGAGAAGTTGACTTAGAGGAAGAAGAGGTTGGCAGATTTTTGATGGTGTTTTAGATGTGATAAGAGATAAATATGGAGTCCATATAAAAGGTAGTGGCTTTAGGACTTGCTGTTGGAGAGTCGCTTTTGAAATCTCATCTTTAGGATAGCTAGAGTGAAGTAGAAAAATGAGTGCAAATTACAAAGAAATGGCCAAAAAGTTCACAAGTCAAATTCAATGTAGAGTGTTTGTTGTTAGAGCGGGGAGTAGAGATAAAAGAAATGTGTGTGTCAAGGTAATTTTAATGTAATTGGTTTTCAGACAATAGATGAAGAATATCAAAAATTGCATTTAAAGTTAAGTGGAATTTAATAGATAAGTAGAAGTGGGTTTAATACTATTGTAAGTGTGTTGAGTTTATATAACAACTCTAGAAGAGAAGAAGAAAAAATGGGGCTTCATTGTTTTATAAAGGAGTGTGAAATAAGATTCAAATAGGGATACTAATTGGAAGAAGAAAACTTGGCCTCACATTATGAGTTGTTAATCTTGGAGAGATGTTGGGAATCATGCAAGCTAAATTGGATTCTATAGAGACATCAGAAAAGGAATTGTTGTAGAGGAGAGTGAAAAAATTTGATGTTCAAGACAATTGAGCAGCCTTACAACTAGAAGTGCTAAGGAGAGTATATGGATAGAGAAAATATGATCAAAGACATTTTTAAATTGAGAGACAAGTCAAAAATTGATATCCCTAAATTTATAGATAGGATTGAAATTATAATATTATTTTATATATGAGCAAATAGATGACCTAAAGAAAGTAAATTTGGCATGCACCAAAGTAAAAGGACATGTCCATTAGGTGGGATCAAGCACAGTTTGAAAAAGTTAGAATGAGAGATGGAAAGATAAAGACTTTGAACACAAATTCAAAGTTGAAGATAAATTTTGCATGTTGATTATACATTGAGTTTGTCTAGGAAGCAAAGAATGAGTTTGAAAGTATAATTTGACCATCAAAACATGTTGAATACGCACAAATGAAAATTCCCACTTATGCAAATGCTCTCTGCCTTTCCATTTAATATGAATTTGACATTGCTAAGTTACATTATACCTAAAAAGAATATTAGTGTGCTTGAAGAGCACAATAGAAGTTTTCAAAAAAATTATGGGGTACAAGGAATGTGCTATAAGAGGAGAAAGAAAATTATTGTCAATGATAAGTAGGTTTTGGAACAAAATCATTGTCAATGATAGTAGTTTTGAAAACAAAAATTATATGAGTCTTTTGATAATTGTTGAAGAGTGATATATTTTTATTTGGATGCATTCAAGTTGGACTTCTGCAATGTACTTCGATTGGTTGATTTCATCTTTTTGAAAATGTATTTGTGAGTGAAGGGAGTGCAAAACACATTGTTTATCTAAATTGAAGAGCATGAAAGATATTTCCAAGGAAAGTGTACACTTGATCTGTAGATTCTTCAATGAACCTTGTGGAATGACACTCTATACACCTTCACACAAGCTTGATAGACAGCTTTGGGATTACATCTTTCAGGTATTTCAGATATTTTTTTATTCATTCTATGGAGAGAAAATGCTCGAGTAACTTTTGATTTATACAAGGTCACTTGGCCTTTTTGGTTTGTTATTAGAGTTATATATTTACCCTTCATATGTACAATGACTCTAGAAGGTGGTAAGAAGGAATATTAGAGGGTTAGTTTTCAGAATTCAGCAACTCACGTCCTCAGCTGCAGTTGGTTAGAATGTTCTGTGTCAATGTATATTGGGTCGTCAACAATAGATGCTTGCTCTCCTTTCTTGGGTCCAAAGGGGAAGTATGTCTATCTAAAGGCCATCACATTTTGCTGAGATTATTTACTTTATAATTTAAAACTAAGTTGTTTATATTGCATACATAACAATATTTTGAAATTGGACAAGTATACAATCCAATTGGCAAGACGAGATGCAAGCTCAAGGTTACATTAAAATGGGCACACTACTAGAATAAAATATACAAGAAACTTTAAAAAAAATGAAGAGGAAAGTTAAAAAGAAAGGATAGAAAAAACACCCAAAAGTAGTATAACAACAATTATTCAAAAACAAAATAATGAGTAGAATAACTTTAAAATGTTGATTGCATGTCCATATTATAAAAAAAAATTCAAAATGAACAAGAAAACCCACCTGGAGCTGGAAAAAATATGAAGAACTCTCTAGATTTGTTGGCCCTGTTTAACTCTCTTCTGCAGATCCATATGTTCAAACCTTCATCCAAGAGTGCTCAAGGCTTTTAGACTAAAAATTTTTAATTCACAAATGATCAACCCAAAAACTCATCGATTAACTTTCTATGATGCAAAAAAAATTCAAAGTAAACAAAAATATCCACCCGAAATTGGAGGTTGATATAAAAGATATCTATAATTATTGGAAATGCTCTGCCTTCTTTTACAGGCCATAAATCCAAAGTTGCACCCAAAAAGTGTTCAAAAAATGTAATTAAAATTTGTCAATGAAAGAGCAGGTAACTGAAAAATTCATTACTTAATAATACAAACAAAATTCAAAATGGACAGGAAACCCCACCTGAAAGTAGAGGCTAACATGAAGATTTTTTTTGGTTATCTGTTAACTCTGTCATACGCTCTTCTACAGACCCATATGTGAAAATCTGTCAAAAATAGGGAAAACAAAGAATCAGTAATTAGTAATCCATACTCTAAATAAAATTCAGAACAGTTAAAAAAAAAGAGAGAGAAGAAAAAGAATAGCCCATCTGAACTTAAGAATTATCCATATCTATTAATCTTGTCCTACCCTACTCTGCAGGCATTGTCCTATCTCTGCAGGCCTATGCCTATACGTTCAAAGAAGCATCAACTAGTGCTTAAAGAAATTAGCCTTACATGATACAAATCTGTAAAATTTGTTCAAACTGATTGACTAATAATTCATACTGCAAACAAAATTCAATATGTCCAAATTAAAACCCACTTGATCCACTGCAAACAAAATTTAAACTACAGAGAAGAAATCCACATGAACTGATACTTAATAGGCAGAAGAAAGCAGCAAGAGACAGTATCAGTACTAATGGCAGTGGCAAGAATTTACATTCCTTATTCACCATGCTGTCTCCAAAGGCATTACATTCCTCGACACCTCTGATGTGTATGGTCCTCACACTAATAAACTCCTTGGAAAGGTAGGGTGCCTTCAATTAATCTGATTTTGAGAAGAATTATCTGGATTCTCGTATGGTTTAATTTCAATTTGGAGTATTTTGACTCTGCCTCAAAGATTGCACTACTACCATTTACTTAGTTTGAAAAATATACGAGGAGAAATTTTCCAGAGGCTTACCTTATGATATCAGAGCCATTGTTCTTGAGAATGAGGTTTACCTGTCTCTAGAGAGGCTAAAAGAATCGCAGCAAAGAGAATACAGTTCCTTGCAGTGGGAGAAATAATCAGAGCTTCAGAATTTAGGCTAGCCCTGTCAATGTAGAAGCGTAGTGCTGCTATTCTTTTTAATTCTGGTGGGACACAGGGCTCAAATGTTAGTCCACCATTAATAAGACAAGTAGAACCTTCTGAACCAAATGCTTGAGAAGATGAAGAAAAGTTCAATAAAGAGGATTCCAAAAGGCAAGGTACCCGCTCCTAAGACAATTAGCCAGGATGGGTATTTTCTGGCTGGAATTTCTCTTGGAATTTCTCTGGGTTCCCATAAAACCTCCCAAAAGTGTGAGGAGGCACAGATATGCAAAACCAGAGAGACAAAAGGATGAAGTACAGAGAAATCAGGATGGCTCCTGTGTTGTGACTGACCCACAGAATAAAATTCAAGATTCAGGATAAAAAATCCCCAACAGACCATGCTACAGATCTCCAACCCGTAGAATCCCCCTGAATGGTCCTCCACAGCCTAACAACAACATAACCAGCAGCAATTCCCAGGAAGAGATACAATAGAATCATGCCTGTTAACAGCATTCCTCTTGAAGCAGGAGACATGTACCCAAACGCTACAAAAAGTATTGTCACAGCTGCCATCCCTGTGATTTGCACGCCATCACACAGACAAGTCAGAGGAAATATTTTATAGGGACAAGGGCTCAAATTTGCCTTCTGATATCAGAGCCATTGTTCTTCACGATGATCAATTGCAGACACCCAAAGAAAAATTGTCTGATGACTGGTCTTGACTGGCCGAATGCATTCAAAGCTGTAGAAAATGGAGCAGAAGTCAAAGCTTAAGCAGAAAATATACAAATAACAGATAATGATCGTTTTTCTTTCTTCCAGAATGTTGTCTCTCTCTGGAAATGTTTATCAGTATTACCAGTTTGAAAACTGAATGTAAACACACGTTTTAGGCATACCTTATTTGAGAAGAATATCCGATCTGTCTTATATACAAGAGTTGCAGACGAAATGGACATTGCCTTGTTCACAAATTTCAACTGTCAAAGACAAGAAAAAACTCACGGTGATGTTAATTTGTTTGAATGCATTCTTACAGTCGGCAAGCTTTTCCCGAAATTTTTATGTTACCGTTGATGTTTTATTTTTTTATTTTTTTATTTTCAATTTTCCCGGAATGTCAAACAGTGTATCTCGTGTGTATTTTATACGATTCCCCTGAAAATTTAAAGGATTGTAATAGCCTTAAATATTTCATATATTATTAAAAAAGGAATTAAATATTTTTTAATATAGAACTTTAATTTTAAAAAATTATACAATGATTATTTTAGGATTAAATATTTTTGATTAAAAGTTAAATAAATTAAAAAAATTAATTGGAAATATATTGACATATATTTATAATGATTTATGTTTATTCATTAGTATAAATATCTTAAATATATTTATCTATTTAAGAATTATTTTATTTTTGCTTATTTAATTTTATTTTTTTTATTATGTATTGTTGTCATTGTAGAATGTCTCATGATATATTTATATTTTTAGGACATCTGCATCACATCCTATAAAGAGAACCATTTAAGCTCATTGTGGATAGGTAGATTGATCTATCTTATCAATGACAAAGTGACAAGCTCGATGGTTCATTCCATGAGAGAAGTCACATAGCCAATATATGTGTCATGTACCCAAGAAGTCCACTATATATATACAGAAAACACTATCAACAACTAAAGGATAGTTTTAAGCACCAACATTAAATGGGTGTGTAATCAAATAAAAATTGCATATAATGGTGAAAGGAAAGGTGACAAAGTAAAGCCAACAAACACTCTACCAAACATGACATATATGCAATGTGAGTGTGTGTTTTAAACTTCTTAGAATGAATATGTCCCCTATATATGGAAAACTTGAGCACATTGTGGTACACCAAGTTAAAGCATGACTTGAGGAGCAACAACGAAATTTGTTAGATATGAGTCACCATCACTAAAATAAATTGTATAGGAGAATGCCAAGTGGAAGATAGCATGAAAAATAAAGATAGAAAGGAAAACCTTGTAGGCCATAGAATCCCATTTTGGTGAAGTTGTAATTTTTTTTAAGGGATAGAGAGCTATGAAAACAAAGATTGATGAGAGGAGAAAACAATCGAGTGTTGAAATTTTTTCATTCACTTGATTTATTTCCTTCTTTATAGGTTTCTAGCCATGTAATTCACTATTTATATGTCAATTTTGGTTTGTTGAAAATATTTTGAGGGACTATGGAGTGAGATCCAAACTATGTCAAGAAAAAATATTCATAAAAGGGATTGGATGGGAGTTGACAAGGAGAAGCTTAGAAAAAGGAAAGTGATATATAGATTAAGTATAAACCATAAAAATGAGTCGAAGAGATGTATTTGATATCATTGGGCCATCAAGGAGAAGCTCAAAACAAGAGGGGTTTTTAAATTAAGAAGAAATCATGGATATGAGTAGCTAAGATAGGATGTGATACCACTGGGCCATCTTAATCTAGATATGAGTAGCTAAGATAGGATGTGATACCATTGGGCCATCTTAATCTAGATATGAGTGGCTAAGATAGGATGTGATACCACTGGGCCATCTTAATCTAATAGAATCCAATGTACATGAATGCTTCTCAAAGATCTTTCTTAGATATAGGTCTTCATTTCCTTCAAATTTGGAAAAAGAGGTCTTGAAAGATAATGATTTGGTCTTTACAAATAAAATTAATGCTTATTATTGCTTGGTGTGTTGCATATGATTCATCACATATTATATGGAGACCAATTTTTTTTCTAAAAATATATTAGAAATATGCATTATGTAGTATTTTAATGCCTACTTCAAAAATATCTTCATCATTCTTGGCATTGAGGCAAATTTTACTACCCAATTATTAAATGTTCAATATTTTTTCTATATTTAAGTACACACCTCCTTCACAATTGATTTCCTATAATATTACTAAATACTAAACTATTATATTATTTTAAGGGGTAAATGCCTTTGACCCGAAGCTATGAACTAGCAAGGTCACAAATGACGGACCTCATCCCCAATTTAAACATTCAACAATTACACCCTATCGGGGATCATGAGTTTAGTGGTGGTGGAGGTATACAAACTTAAATAAAATTTTGATGTTCTTGTTTAATTTTTTTGGCTACCCACTTACTCTTTTATAATACCACTCTAGAAAGAAAAAAGTTGATCTCAAATCTAAATGCATCATCACCTAGCTTTATATTTCTTTCTTTTTCTTTCTTGATTGAAATTTAAAATGATGGTTAAACTTTTAATGGCCCTAATAAATTACATTAAATGTTGTTAGCAAGGATTGCTTGCAGGTTGTTAAGCTCAATATTGAATATAGTGTTATACAGTTCACACATGATAACAAATTTTTATCACCACATATTATAACATGATAATCCTTGTATAAGTTATAGATTTCACAATACTAAAGATTACAAAAAATGCCTTAAGAAAACATATTCTAAGTTGGGGGAGATTTGGTTGAAAAGTTGTAACAATGGAAATAACAAGGTAAATGGTTAGATCCTTCTTTCCTATTGAGTCTAATATCACACTTGTAAAAGAGTAATTTTAGGAGACGTTGAATTTATATCTATGGTAAGGAGTTATTATGTGGTCATTGAACTAAGTATTCAATGTATATGAGTTCTATTTGTATCAACTAATAGATATGTATAATAGATTTGGGAACCTAAAAAAATTAGCTCTAGGGTTTTCAATACTCAAGACCATGGTAGGAATGTGTTTTCCAAATTACATTGCATAAAACTATTGGAAGGTACTAATATTTTTTTAGGAAACTTTATGTACTAGGTAACCCTTAACCCGCATTTGGGCAACTAAGGTTCTTTGTATTTAGTTCACATATTATTATGATGGCAAATGGAGTGAAGTGATTTTAGATCATTGTCCCTATTATATTTGGTTGAGATATCATAGTCTTAAAAATATGATTAGCTTGTTATTTTACGTTACAATGATGCCCATTTCTATTTCCACATTTACCCAACATAGGTATTCCCATTAATTGTACTTGAGAGTACATTAGACTTTGATTTTGGCGAGTTGTTCAATATGGTTAGAAAATATTTGAGGTTGAAATTAATAGTCAATTATTAGTTGTTGCATGTTACCATGAGAAATTTTGCCATGTAAATTGAAAAAAAATACACGACATAATTATATTATACCAATTAGGATTGAACAGGTAAAATAGTAGTTATAGAAGTGGCTAAGATTTTAAGAGATTATAATTACAACTATGGTAAGACTAAATCATGAAGCTTACACATCTTGAATAGAAGATAAAAAATGGTAGGTACTTTTATTGGAATATTGGGTTAATGAATATTCCATTGCATTTACCCCATGTATATCAATGAGACAATTTTATTATTGTCATACCTTAATCTTTAATGCTTAAGTCATTTCATGATTTAGATTGGTAATTCTTTATTGAATAGCTAATTTAGTATATTTTTATAGGCATTGGGATTCCTTCCAAGAAATTAGAATTGGTTCTTATTATTGGAAAGTTGTCTTTTGGGCATGGTTTGCACAATCTCTTTTAAACTAAATCCTTAAGATGTAAACAACAATTATTTTTTAACTTGACTTGTTAACCTTACTTGATGGGGATGTTTTATTTGAATCCTTTCTAAATGAAATATGTGAAGGTTTATGGCACAAACTATAGAGCCTCTAATTCCCTAAAATTGATACATATCTAGTGTTATTTTAAATCAAGCCCCAAAAGAGTACATCTAGTGCTAGGGATATGTCATGATATAGGGATCTTGTCCAATATAGTGCACTATTGCAAGTAGTAATAGATATATGTTGTCATTTCTATATTTAGTAAGGTTTGTGGATAATATTTCTAAATTGAAATAAATTATTAAGTATATGAATCATTGGTTCTATAATCTAAACAAGATCATCATCAACAGAAAGGTCAATAAGTATAATAGATCAAGTGGTTGGTCATTTTATTTAGGTCCCACGAAGAAGGCATATTGCCAAAATATGTGATTCACATCACACTTTGTAATGAAATTATAATCATTATGTTGAAAAAATAGTAGTAATCAATGGTGGTTGTTGAATTGGTATTAGAGCATAGTTTATATACTAGACCCATATAGCTTACTAGACTTTGGGAATAAGTTGACAAGGTGAAAATATAGAGTTGTGTCCCATTTTGGGCCAACATAATAGTTTTGGGAGAAATAGCTTCATTTGAAAGGTCTCTTAGGCGAAACGATATCCCCTAAACTATGTGGCACCTACATGACACAAAGGATTTCAGACAAAACTATCTCACCCAAACACTTTATAAATTGAGAATTTATAAAACAAGGTTTTGGCAAAAAATATTCTCCTGAAATAGCCAAGGTGGAATCCCATGTGACACCTTTGTCTCTCTTTTGGGGAAAATTCAACAAGTAGATTTTTAACTCTTCATTTCTCCAACTAGGTCTATGTTCATAAAAATTTAAAAATAATCTCTTGTAGGGCTTCGATCCTAGAATCTAAGATTTATATTTTTAACATTTTAATAGTTATTATTATTTTTAATTTATTTTAAGTAGGTCATTATAATTAGACATAAAGCTACTTAGGAATTAAGAAAACTATGCTAACTTTTTTTCTTAAATTAAAAAATATAGTGCACTAGAGGAGACAATCCTCTCCAAATTGGTATAAATTATTTTGTTTATGATAAACAATTTATCTACCTAGAGTGGGGTTCCATAGAAACTATTATTTTTTAGTAAACTTACTTAAATTTTTTATTAAAAATAAATATTCATAGATTTTTTTTTTTTGCATGCACTAGATATTAAGGTTATCTAAGTGGGTAGGGTAGAGGGGAGAAAGTGAAGAAAATCAATACGTTTACTATTTTAAAAGTGGAATCTCATTGACCTTGTTTTTTTATTTTTTTTAAATTTAAATATTCTCTTCAATTTATACAAAATATTTCCAACTATTTTTTTGTAAAATTAAAAAAGTAGAAACATAAACTACTCTAAAAGTTTCAAATTTCATTAGTTTATATCATATTAAAATTTTAAACATACACATGTATATCACTTTCAAGAACTCAAAGTTGAAAAACTATATTTTGTGTCGAGCATTTCCTTTATTAAAGTGGAACATAGTTTAAAAATTTTACCCACAAAATTATACTTACTATCTCACTATGATTATAATTGACTCTCAACATGAACTATGTAGAAAGAATGAAAGTGCATAGTATAAGTACAATGGACCCACAACATGTAAGTTGAGGTTCTTATTTTGGATATCACTATACATTGAAACTTATTTAGAGATGAGGTCCAAGTATGGGGCTTGAATGGCCCAAGAAGCCCAACAAAGATCATGTTGTATTTGACCAAATAATATAGTTTGGATTTAGGGAAAAATTTATTAATAAGTGAGACAAATCATACACCATATAAAGATCAAGGATTTAGTCAAAGTTATAATTAGATATAACAATACTAATCAAAGGTCAAATTATTCCTATGTGTGCTCACTACAAGGTACAAGTGGTGTTGAATATGAGTTAATTAGATACTTGGTCAAGATGATTATGCCAAACCTTAACTAATGTGACCTTGAAAAGAAACCCAAGATTATCAAGTGTCAAATTGCATCCTTTATGATGTAATAAAGACAATGATTTATTTTGAATCTCTTTAAACAAACAAATTCAAACAATGTTGTAGAAGGATAAAGGTTAGTCACTAGGATTTAGTTGGCTCTAAGTAGTGACTATGGAAAAATATTATAGAAGTAATTCTAAAAATCTCATTAATCTAATTACCACAATAAGAATAGAGAATTAACAACATAATAATTTAGTTGAAGAGGCCTTGTTGAGAAAAAAATTATTTGATAGGATTTTCTATGTGCATCTCTGGAGAAGGTAACCAAGAAACCAATTAATTGGCCAATATTGATACCAATTCTAATGGAGACATCATAACATACATAGAGAAGTCTAGAATTTATTTGAGCTAGTGGAGTTGAGATCTTTTTTGCCTAGCAATATAAAAATTGTAATAATCTAGCTATAATACCAAAAAAATACTACTATTTTTTAATTTGTATGCTCAAATACTTATATCCACATGGGATAGAATTTCATCCAATTTTGGACAAGCATCCAACCATATAGTCTACGCATATGCCCATACATGACGGATATTCATCTATCCATCCAAGCTAGACATCTATTCAAATGAGATAGAAATCTATCAATAAAGAATAAGTATATGCTCTAGCTAGAGAATTAGACTCATAAAGACCATCTAGGTCTAGAGTTAGTCTCTAAAGACTATGCTCCCATATTGGAAGTGCACTAAGGTTTCCATCTTCAAAAGTATAATATATACAAATAAAGTATTGAAACTCAACTCAGAATTTGGCCTAAAGCCTTAGGGAATCAAGCAATCCATTTGATATTCTTTTGAGTACACAAATAATACATTTTATATTGATATTTATCTTAGATATTTTACCATTAACTGAATAATTTTCTTGAATGAATAATCTAGTATTATGACTTAAGGTGGGTAAGTGCAAGAAGTTGGGTCCACGAAGAGGGGAAATATCGGCCGAATTTTTTTTTCTCGCACAAACGCATATGCGTTATGTATCACATACCCGATCCTAAATCCATAATGCCTACGCGTTACGATTCGAGGATACGAACCTAAAACGCATACGCGTTTTGTAATGCATACACGTTATGAAACACATACGTGTTTTGTAATGCATACACATTATGAAACGCGTACACATTTTGTAATGTGTACGTGTTTCTAAAAACTATTTAATTTTTTAAATAAGCAACTGTGAAAGTCATTTTCACAGTCGAGTTTAGTGGGCCAGAAGGAGAAGCAGATCGCATATGCATTTTGGACGGCTGAAAGTTGCCAAATTTTCACTCTCACCTCCTCCCGTCAACACACCTGACCTCAGGGACCTCCAGGTTGGTTGAATTCTACAATATTTTTGCATTATAATTGCTATTTAGTTATTTTTGTTTTATAATTGTTGTTTAGCTATTTTTGTTTAGTTTGTTTTAATTTAATATTTAATAGTTTTTGAACTGCATTTAATTAACCGAAAAACATCAACGAAATAAACAACATAAAATTCTAAATCGAAACCCCAAAAAAAAACCTAAATTCGACACATTTAATTTTCAAATTTGAAAACCCTAAACTGTAGGTTCTAAAAAACTAATTTACTCAGATCGTTAATCCTTGGACCTAAACCCTAGAAAACGTAAACTAAAAGCTTAGAAAAACGTAAACTAAAACCCTAGAAAACGTAAACCAAAACCCTATTTGTAGGTTAAAATTAGGTTAAAGCTAGGGTACAATTAGGGTTTGGCTTAAACTTTCATATATATTATAGTTAGATTTCAAAATTACAATTAGGGTTATTATTAGGTTTACTTGTTTAATATTAAAAAATTCAATTACCTGCTTCTAGGGTTCAATTAAAGTTGGAGTTCAATTAGGGTTAAAATTCATTCTAGGTTTAGGGTTCTAAGATAAATATTCGGGTAAGGGTTGAGTTTAGGGTTTGTATTCAACTACGTTTAGAGTTAGGGTTATATTTTTATTAGGGTTAGGGTTAGGATTATGAAATTATGAATTAAAATTTAAGATGAAGGTTAGGGTTGGAGTTAGAATTAGCCCCGTCAATTGGTGTAGGGTTCTAGGGTTGGGGTAAAAATTGAATTAAGAGTCTAGGGTTAAATGGTTTTAATTTTGGTGAGAGTTAAACATTCAATCAATATTTAATTAGGTTTATGATTAAAAAGTTTATATGCATTTAGGGTTAGTGTTCAACTAAGGTTATGATACTCGATTTAATTACAATTAGGGTTAGAGTTCAAGTTAGAATACATTAGGGTTCAAGTTATAATTAGGGTCTATGGTTCAAGTTATAATTAGCCCATCTATGTTTCAAGTTAGAATTAGTGTAATAAAAATTCTAATATAAGGAAACACATCCCTAGATGAAATCATATTTAAAAAAATTCCTCATCTATATCGATTAAATTTTTTATCTTAAACTTGAAAAACAAATCTATTAGCAATGTCTTCTTGAACTGAATTCTCCAATTTTGCATCTCTAACAATTGTTTTTCTAATCTATTATTTAACATGTTCTTGTTCAACTTGTTCTTCTATGTGTTCTTGAATTTTGTCTTAAACATATTCAAGTTGTTTATATGAACATATTCAATATGTTCAGCTTGTTCTTAAACTAGAAGACAACTTAAGAGGATGCAACGAATTCATTTACAAATACATATGCACACATGCATACAATTTAAATCAATATATTAAAAAATCCTTCAAAAAAATATATCATGTGCATATATATTGGGCCCATTACACCCTAAATCATAGAGAATTTCCCTCAATGTTTTTATGATGTTTGTAAAGGTTGTTCTATTCTAGGGTTTTGTTGTCATTAAAATCCATACTCTAGTAGTTTTTTAGTTATGAAACTATGTATTTGAGCCAATATCCCCATACTTAGATACCTAAGGTTTTTGATGGTTTCATAAGGATTTAAAAATCATGAATACTAGTGGAACTTTTTAAAATACATAGGGTTTTAGTCTTATTTCTTCATTTTATGTTTCTCACAATCTTAGTTTTCAAAGAGTTTATTTACAAACTTATATAACAATGGGGTCTTTAGGTGTGATCAACAAAGTTTATTTTTAGTAGTGATAATTGTGAGGTATCACAAGACAATGCATTTCCCTCAATTTGTTATAACAACCATAGACTTTTAGTCATAACATATTTAATTTTCATTTCCTTCACTCTTGATTCAACATAATCTAGGTCGATTGTTACCATTTTGTCAAAGGGGGTCCTAGAACATCAACTTATAGATTTTCCTTCATTATTATTACTCAAAATTAAAAAAAAAGTCAAGAAATTAAAATGTATAAATCTAAATTATATAATTGGTGAAGGATTGGGTTGCAAACTTTCTTGGATTTGACCCTACCGAATTGGTAGTTTGGCTTCCTTATTTCTTGCATAATTATTACTTTTAAACACTATAATTTTAATTTATTTGCATCCTTTAAGTTTTATGTACTATACTATTGTTTAATAATTTATTATTAAAATAATATTTATTTCTCATACCTTTTATGTCTCTCATATGAACAATATTTTATGTTCTATGGTAACTCCTATTATCATTTCCCCTTTTCAAATACCATGATTCCTATGTTTCTATTATTATATGTTTAAATGTATCCTTAATATGTTTAAATGTATCCTTATAACCAATTTTTTTAATTTGTAGATCTTAATGGTTATTACATTATTCTAATATACATATAGAACTTTCAAAATCCCCAAATCTTGAAATAGATGTCTACAACCTTATATGTATACATCACATGAGCCATATAATCCTATCTGTCAACCCTAAACCATAAAACCTAGATATCTTTCAGACTATATGTAAACTCCAAACCATACATAATCACATATCATTAATCAAGAAAACCCTAGACACTAAACCCTACATTCTAAAATATGAACACAAACCCTTACCCAAAACTCAAATTGTAAACCACAAACTTGAAAATTTCAAAACTTGTACAAACTTAAATTATAAACTTTAATGTGTACATGTTATGGATTTTTTAATGTTATAAATAGAATGGTCTTCAAATGAATTGTATTTTGAATTTGTGCACGTTCAATGTGATTTTTAAATAGTTCTTTCAAATTGTGTGCATTATTTAATTAGTTTGTTGATATATATTTTTTAATTGTTTAACATGTGCAGTTACCATTTGGTTGTACATTCACATGGATCCACTATTTAGCATAGAGGATTTTATGCCTAAACCACATATTCTTGTAGATCCCATAGATCCAAACCCACCACCACAAGAAACCCCATTCCTCCAAACCCTCCACCTCCTAACCCCCCACCCCCTATAGTAGAGCAGGATCAGTTGAGAGAGCATTAGGGAAAATCTTATAGTCATTCAAGAAAATATAGATCTGATAAAAAATGAGCCTAAAATTCCCCCCCATCTCTCACGGTTTGCATCTACTTGTCGATTTTGTTTGATCTATTGATGCAGACCTAGATAGGTTCCATCAATGGAGAGACGAGAGGAGACAATTCTATGTAGATGGATTGTCTTATAAAGAAATTAATGACCTTAAAATTACCAAAGAAGCCATGTGCCAGTAATTTTTTAACCCCCAAACTAGCCAACCAATTCCACCCACCAAAAAATGAATTTCAGTTTTATGGGGTAGGCACCCCCAGATAGATGCACATTTTTGGGATAGATGGTGGATGGTGTTTGATACTCCACCACATGGCAATTTTGACGTGCCCCTATACATTTTGAGAAAGTTATGGGCAAAATTTGAGTTGGGTTTAAAACCCAACTATTTTGATATGAGGTCATTTCAGGGAGTTGGGCATGGCATACCCCAACATAGATTAGGAGCACATGTTGATCCTCAACGACATGCTCCAATTGCTCCTATTGTTCCTCCTGCTTCTCCTGGTGTTCCTACTGCATTTCAACAACAAACCATGCTATCGACATTAGGAGCATTGAGTTCACTTTTAGGACATCTCACTCATCAGACTTCACACGTGGCGGCTAAAGTGGTCAATAGAGAGCATGGAGGCTCAAGCAATAGGAATACTCAGGCATCCACTTTAGGTGACCCAAATGCGTCTGAGACAGAGTCATTTATGGATTTACTATATTCTGAGCATCATCTTACACAGGTATGTTCATCTTTTGAACTTAATTTTTTTTTTTGGAATGTGCAAAATTCATGTTTAAATAATAACATCAAATTATATATATAATACAATATTAATTCAATAAGTGTTTGGTTTAGACGCATGATCAGACAATGCCTGAAACTCAAAATGATCATGTCTATATGTCGAGTGTTGTAGATATGGGCTCACCTTTTGGTCAGGTACTTAAACCAATATATATTAAATTTAGTTTGTGTGGATATATATATCTAATTTATTTTGAATGTTTACACATGATGTGTGATTGATATATATTATATCTAGATGCAAGGAGGTTAGATGAGTGTGCCTAGTGTTGACCAACCACAAGTTGTGGTGAGCGCTCCTAAGTCATCATCAGCTCAAGTGCGTTGTTTCAAAAAGTTTGTTAAGTTTGAATTAAATACACATCATAGATCTAATTTAATTTTACATTTACATACACATGCGTGAATGATCTATACAAATTTTTGTACATATATATGCAGGGATTTCATGAGATACCCATTGCAGGTGCACCTGAGACATCATCAACATTTATGCATGGGCAATCTCAGGTGCGTGATCTTGAGGTCATATCATTCGAGGTTGTAAACTTTACTAAATATCCTAAACAATTTTTACATTTACATACACATGCGTGAATGATCTATACAAATTGTTGTACATCTATATGCAGGGATTTCATGAGACACCCATTGCAAGTGCACCTGAGACATCATTAGCATTTATGCATGGGAAATCTCAGGTGCGTGATCTTGAGGTCATATCATTCGAGGTTGTAAACTTTACTAAATATCCTAAACATTTTTTACATTTACATACACATGCATGAATGATCTATACAAATTGTTGTACATCTATATGCAGGGATTTCATGAGACACCCATTGCAGGTGCACCTGAGACATCGTCAACATTTATGCATGGGAAATCTCAGGTACGTGATCTTGAGGTCATATCATTCGAGGTTGTAAACTTTACTAAATATCCTAAACAATTTTTACGGATCTCTTAAATATATATATATATATATTCGAGGTTTTAACATATTGATTGCTTTATATGAATATGCAGGATATAGTAGATCAGGCATTTGGATCTTCTCAAGTGACAGTTATGCTACTCGTTGAACAAAATGTTCCAGTAGATTCACATGATCATATGGTAAATTATGCATGTACTAAAAATCATTTTTATTGTATTTACTAGATATTTAATTAAATTTTTATTTTTTTCCAAAAGTTTATATTTTCAGGTTTAAATATGTTTAATTATATCAAAATTTATAAATAAATTTAAATCTAATTTCAAGTTACTTGTACTCTTTTACAGCATGATGCAGGTACATCTAATCGACCTAGAACAAAATATGGAGACTTGATTTGACTGATCAACCTGATAGTTAAATGGTTTTAAATTTTAAATAGACTAGACATCTCTAGTTTTATTTAAACTTTTATGTGTTGGACTTGACATATACATATTTTTTTTTATTTATATCAGATGACTTTAATGTGATGATTATATATATGCAGTCAATTATGATCATGTTATGTTCATTTTGATGATTATATGCACTCATGCATATGTAGATCTAGATATTTTATCTAATTTTCAAGTAATACATGCACTATATAAATTCTTATCCCTACAATCAAATTTCATAAATATATAATTTATCACATGGTTAAAGGTGATAAATTTAAATATTCCTTAAATAGTTTAGATTATATTCATAATAAATTAAGAGCACGTAATTTTAACTATTTACCAATTCTAGAAAATATTTGAACAATTATATGAAATGTATAATCTATAAAATTGGAATGAGATTTTTAAAAAGTTACTAATAAGTTCATTGAAAATCATACAACTATACAACATGATGAAACATATATGTGTGCACATGTATATCCAATTATTTAGCTTATCAATTTTTACGTGAAGACCAAAAATTGATATTTACATAGTCTCTTGATAAAATATTTTTTTAGTGACAATCGCATGGTAGACCGACTTGTTGAGAACCTCCAAAAATAATTAATGTAAGTAGTTCTATAATTTTTTTGAGTCATTTAAGTAAATATATAGTAAAATTTACAAAATTGGATCTTATAAATTCCATACAAATTCAAATGATGTTTGCCATAGGATGGATGAAGGGGATGCATGTCATGAACCCTAGGGTATGGCTTAATGGGTCCTAAGAGAATGGCTTAAGGGGAATTATGTGAGTGGCTTAAGGGATGCAAGATTGTGGAATAAGGGTACATGTAAGAGGATATGACTTAAGGGTCCTTTAAAGGGATGTCTTAAGGGAATGCAAAGAGAAAACCATGTGACCTAAATCCTAGGAGATCAACCCTAAACCATTAATCCATATAAATTTGTTATTCTAAGCATCACATGAACCCTAGAAACCCTAAACCCTAAACCATGTGACCTAAATCCTAGGAGATCAACCCTAAACCATTAATCCATATAAATTTGTTATTCTAAGCATCACATGAACCCTAGAAACCCTAAACCCTAAACCATGACCTAAATCCTAGGAGATCAACCCTAAACCATTAATCCATATAAATTTGTTATTCTAAGCATCACATGAACCCTAGAAACCCTAAACCCACCATGACCTAAATCCTAGGAGAAACCCTAAACCATTAATCCTAAGCATCACATGAACCCTGACCCTAAATCCTAGGAGATCAACCCTAAACCATTAATCCATATAAATTTGTTATTCTAAGCATCAATGAACCCTAGAAACCCTAAACCTAAACCATGTGACCTAAATCCTAGGAGATCAACCCTAAACCATTAATCCATATAAATTTGTTATTCTAAGCATCACATGAACCCTAGAAACCCTAAACCCTAAACCATGTGACCTAAATCCTAGGAGACCTAAATCCTAGGAGCATCAACCCTAAACCACCTAAATTCTAAACCATTATAAATTTGTTATTCTAAGCATCACATGAACCCTAGAAACCCTAAACCTAAACCATGTGACCTAAATCCTAGGAGATCAACCTAAACCATTAATCCATATAAATTTGTTATTCTAAGCATCTCATGAACCCTAGAAACCCTAAACCCTAAACCATGTGACCTAAATCCTAGGAGATCAACCCTAAACCATTAATCCATATAAATTTGTTATTCTAAGTATCACATGAACCCTAGAAACCCTAAACCCTAAACCCTAAACCATGTGACCTAAATTCTAGGAGATCAACTCTAAACCATTAATCCATATAAATTTGTTATTCTAAGCATCTCATGAACCCTAGAAACCCTAAACCATGTTACCTAAATCCTAGGAGATCAACCCTAAACCATTAATCCATATAAATTTGTTATTCTAAGCATCTCACGAACCCTAGAAACCCTAAACCCTAAACCACTTGACATAAATCCTAGGAGATCAACCCTAAACCATTAATCCATAAAAAAAAATTATTCTAAGCATCTCATGAACCCTATAAACCCTAAACCCTAAACCATGTGACCTAAGGGGATGGATTAAGGGGTGTTGAGAGAGTAACTTAAGGGGATGCAAGAGGATGGATTAAGGATAGATATACAATGATATGGATTAAGGGGTCCTAATAGAATAAATTAAGGGGAATTAATAGAGAGACTTAAAGGGGATGCAAGAGGATGGATTAATGGTACATAAGAGGATGGCTTAAGGGGTTTTAAGAGAATGGCTTAAGGGGATATGACATAAATTATAAACTTTTTATAAAATGACAATGAATTAAATTTAGTTTTATATTTATACTCTCAACTAAATGTATCTACAAATATATATAGTTACTTGTCTCTAGATTCGAATTCCATTGTAATAAGAGTGCATCTCCTCTCTCTTTTGTAAAACATCTAGTATCAAGGGAGACCTGAAACAAAAAATGATATAAAACTTTAATAAGGAAATGAATTTAAAGACAAATATATATATCAATTAAATATATACATACAACTAGATATACTTACCAATATTTATTTACTCTATTGTACAACTAGATATACTTACCAATATTTATTTACTCTATTGTACCATCTGCATCCTCTCTTTTTTGTAATGCATCTATGATTGTCTCATGATCATCCATTGAAAGTGTCCATAAAACTTTATTAGCAGGCCTCCCTTGATATCTAACTAGTTTTATATTGGTTGCCAAAATCAAATGTGAATAATGTATAATCTTCTTGTGTCTTTCATAATCTTCAAATGTAGGCAAGCCATTCTTTCTTATCAAATATTTTCGAAGCCAAGTGCCAACAACAACGACTGAACCAGTTGGATACTCAAAGTTATCATCATCCACTCTAGGATGTACCAACTTATATTTTCTCTCAACACATCTAGCCAACCAGTACTCTGTCTCCTCTTCATTCCCCTCGGGTGCAACAACAACATACACATGTCCTACAAAAATAGATAAAAAATTCAATAAAGAGCATGAATTATATTTAATTCATGTATATAAACATGCATACATATAAAATTCATCTCAATAAATAATGTACCTTCTTGTACAAGATCAGAAACACGATCATAATCATCTGATGCGAACGCTTGATTATCTTCAATTATTGTTCCATGTTGAACATGTGTCGATGTAGGTGTTAAGGCTCTTTGTTGCCATTGTTCAACCCATTCCATATTTTCACAAGCCTCCCAATCACCTGCAATACAAAATTGACAAAAGCATGCCAACTCCCTTGTCCATATTGTCCATGTGTTTGCATTTGAACTCTTAAATGAATGCCATTTTGTAGATCCATTAATTGTTTCACAATCTTGTTGAGAACAAATATCATTTTCTTCAACTAACCAAAAGAAGCGGTGAATTATTGAGCTCTCACTTACTCTTGTAGATAATTTGGTATTGCACCAATCTACAATTGCATGTGCATCTCTAAATTTTGCAGCATCCTCAAATTTTAGTTGCTCTCTAGCAAGAGCTCTTTTCACACATGCACCTGCTCCATCGTGTTCTCCCTTACCATGACCGGCTTCAAAAAAACTCCATATGTGCTGGATATTATTTTCCTTATGAACTCTACATAACCAATAAAACATCCTAGCATTTTTGAATTGACCCGTGCAATTATCTAACCATATGAGATGTTCTAGCAATTGAATTCCTCTTTCTTTTAAATTTTTGTAAAATATATCAAAACAATATTGAACAAACTCAGATGAATGTAATCGATTATCACTTACATAAAAATGGTACTCTCTCAAAAAAATTCTATTATCTTCTCTACTATCATCTGCATGTCTATAAACAATATGAACAAAAATAGATACTTGCACTGAATTATAATACTATGATTGAATTTCTTCTTGTGGAGCAAGAGTATAATTTTCAGCAAAATCAACAACGACAATATAGTTCCAATTGGGAATGTGTTTTTACATAAACGAAATTGATTATCAAGCCAATGAGCATACTGAGAGTGTTGAACATATTTAGGTACAATCTTATCTTTAAATTCTTTAATAAATGCATGCACAGTATTTTTTTCCATAATTAGCTCACAACGTTTTCCAGTTTTTCCATCTTTTAAAGAATACTCAACATTTTTAAATCTTTTTACATCTACTAATTGTTGTCCAAATTCATTTAAACTACTTTCATGCATACATTCACCTAATAATGAAAAGTTAGCACATCTATCACATTCTCTAGAAATACATGATTTTAAATAAAATAAGTTTCCGTTAGAGGGTTCACAAAACAAACCTGATATAAAATCTTTGATTCTTTCAGGTGGCATATTAATACCACAAATGTCCTGCATAATTTGGTTAACATGCAAAGTGCATCGTATATATCAAAAACTATCATAATAATAACGAAATTGTACATGAGTCTTACAACAACAAGAGATTCGTTGCTTATTAATTCTAACATACCAAGGTTTACACTTTTCGAATGATCTTTGACTTATTTTAATATTCAATGGTAAGATTGAAGCATCTAATTTTTTTTATATAATTCAGTTTGAGTCATATCTAAGAGATGCTTTGGATGAGGTACACGAATTTTGGAACCCACCCTTAATTTTAAGACATCTCTAATGTTAGGTGATACTCTTGTATTATCATGCCAAAATTTATCGATTAAAGATTTAATTTCATTAGTTAATTTCATGTCTGATCTTGGGAGTCTACCACTAAAACTCCAACATTGATTAATTGGATCCTTTTCAATATTTTCTCTTCTTTTAGCAGTTCTAATCAAAGTTTTAGGATTTACTTTTATACATTTGCTAATCTTACTTAGCATTCTTTTATTTGAAGTTGCTTTATCAACTAAAGCAATTGTTATTGCACGACAAGCCACATTTTAATCTTTAGATTGACTTTTCTTACCTATAAAATCAATAGCATTAGCAACACTAGAAATGACTTGTTCTACTGAGTCATCTTTCTTTTTTGGTTTTACAAAAATACTTAATTTTTTCATCACTTTTCTCATTTTCCACATTCTCATCAATTGCACCATGAGTTGACATTGGAATCCTAATTTCTTTCTATACAAAAACATTTTATATATTTTATTTCCATAAGTTCTAATTTTTCTCCAAGAAAATTTACCACGAAGGTTATCTAACACATCTTTTTCAATTGTAAAAAAAACATTTTCACCTCCATCCATACAAGGGGTTTCATTTTCATTCACACAAGGGGTTCCATTTTAATTTTCAAATGTAAAAAAGATTTCATTCTCATTTTAATCAATATGAGGGATTTGATTAACATTTGCATTCTCATAAGATATATTTTCATCATTTTTTTGTTTTTGCATTCTTTCAACCCTAGAATTATTGATATCATCAATGGTGTATCCAACATCATTTAAACAAGCAAAATTAATATTATCAAGACTTGGGTTTGAAAAAATACCTGGAGAGATTGTTTGAATAGGTGCATTTTCCATATCATTGAGAGGTGGATTTGAAGACATACCCGAAGTTGTTTGCATTGGTACTATTTCCATATCATTCAAAGTTGAAGTTGAAAACATAGTTGAGTTTGTCTCCATAAATGCATTTTCTTCTATATTCACCATCTCCACATTTGCATCATCTACATTCATTTCATCATTCATGACTTATTCTTCAACATTCATTGAACTAGATGCTTCCAAATTTTTCATTTGATGAATTCTTTCTCTTCTATCCTTTTGTCTTTTTGCCTCCATATCTTTATTTGTTTGAATTTCTTCGGGTGTGATTGACTTTCTACACTTTTTTCTTGTCTTTGCTTTGATCCCATGGTTACCAAACCCTTTTTGATGAAAAAAACATATGTTTTACTTGTAACCAATTTTCAAATTTTCACCTCCTTCAAATATTCAAATAACACTTTGTAATATGAAGATCCTTTCTTCTTTGAACTTTGAATTACACAAAAATATCATGAATACATCCAAAAACTCTCTTTTTTGAATCTTCCTGTAAATTATTCTTGTACTTGATTCCACTTCAGAAAATTCAACCTGCACTTGAATTTTCAACCAATTTGCAATAGAATATGCCTTGCACAAGACAAATTTGCAATAAAAAATGTAGAAAATCAATCTTTCAGGCCGTACTGCAGAAAAAGAATATTGCAGGAAAAACGTGGTGTACCAAAAAATGTCAAATCAAGAAAAACGGATATATCAAAAACGTGTACGCATTATGAAATGCATACGTGTTCTGAAAAAAGAACACATACATGTTACCTTTACTCAACAGGTAAAAAAATAACGCGTACGCGTTATGAAACGCGTATGCATTTTATTTCAATAATGCGTATGTGTTTTAGTAATGCATACGCGTTATTAAAAATTTATTTCCCAACCCGCCTACAGACTTGGTTTTAGGTTCGGGAAAGCCTTGGCAATCCGAGCCTTAGCCTTTGACCTGCAACTAAAAAACTAAGGCAAATTGAAGAAGAATTTTCAACTTTGACAATATGGCTAATGAATTTTTTTTTTGAATCAATCTATAAAATTAAAACCCATTATAGAAAACGATGTCTAGTTTTTAAATATATAATTTTTATTAAGATTGGATTATATTTTCTATTTTTTAATTAATTTCAAAGCAAACTAGTCCATAAACTTTAAATATCAGGGTTTTTTTGTTTTTTAATAACTTTTATTTGGTTAAGTTTTTTGTAAAAAAAATTATATGACATCAATCTTTAGACAATTCTTTACACAATGAAAAAAAAAAATTCAAGAAATGTTTAGTTTAGGTCAAATTATGTTGTCCATACACGTTGATTTTTAAAAACAACAATTAAGGCCAATAAAAATTAAATTAAAAAAAAATTCAACAAAAAATTACAAAAAAAATTCCTCATCAATCTTCATGTTGTTAGCTCTCTTTCCCCAAAAGGAATTAGCAAAATACTTTTATTTGAGTCAAAAAGTGTTGTCCGTACACGTGCATGGTATGGTAAAAAAACTAAGACTTTTAAAAAGTGGTTTTTGTAGATCCTTATCAAAATTTAATTTCTACAATCTGGGTATTTGAATAATTTACATATTTATAAACTAGATTCAAATTTCTAAATTTCATATACTGACTTTTTTAAAAATTCATTGTGCAAGTGCCTCAAAGTTTCAGTCCAAGTGTGACAAATTCTGAAAAATAGCAAAAACACTTCCACTTTTTGAGCTTTTTGTGGACCCAACTTCTTGCATCAGCCCAACCTGTATTATAGTCTTTCTTGAATACTCCCTAAACCCTGTACTTGAACACGTACATACTGAGAACCTCCATTATTCACTAGATTGATTACATACATTTCTTCCAAAAGGGATCAAGCTGTGATATATATAGTTCTATTATCTGAGATATGTTTGATGTGGATTATTTATGTGGGTACATAGCCCTTTCTAGGGACCCTTTCCCCCAAGCAGTTCCTCTACAACTGTTACCAATGAAGGGGGGAATTTAGAAGTTTTTAGTTTTCATAGCACAATACTTTTTTACCTAAATCTATCTAATGCCTAGTCCTATTCAAATAAACTAATAACTCTCCTTGAATAATATATCAATATTTCTATGCTCATTATTTATAAGATGGTGATTATGTTTACCCCATTGAAACTTGAAAGATTAAATTCAATCCTTTTTAAAAATATGTGAAGATCTTATGAAACTACATGATGGTTTTCTTAGTTTAATGTAACATCCTTTGGTTCATTTGAATTATCTTTTTAGTTTGTGATCCAAGGAATATTACCCATTCTTTATATTTTAAACAACACATTGCCCCTTATTTATTCTTAGTTATTTGTAGGGACAATGCCAAAAATATTTTTGTAATTATATTTAGAAACTAAGTGTAGTAACTCAAGCATGATGACATTACCCGTAAATGCTAGAGACACCATTTTTATTGAGTGTTGCTACTTTGGTTTTAAGTCTTATTTGGGTTGCCTATCTAAACTAGAAAATGAAAGAATCTAAGAATCATCCATTTATAACCACCCTTAAGAAATTTTGTAATCATTGTAAACAATATATTGAAGCTATCAATTATATTAAAAAAAATTACATTATCAACTAAAATAACCTTATTTAACTCTCAAGTAAATTGCTATAAATTATATTTCAAAAGATAGATAACAACTTATTGAATTTTCAAGTAATCTTTGTAAAATATATTTTAAAAGATAGATAGTAGTTCAATTAGACACCATTATTTCAAGTAATTTTATTGATCAATTTGCATCTCAAAGTTGAATAAATAGTTAAATGTTTAATAATAATTAAATGTTAAACTTTCAACTAACTAAACTGGTTAGGTAAATATAGTTCTACACTATATACCAAACTTTTTTTTAATCAAACTTGAAAGTAAGTTTTATTTGATCGATTTGTATTCCTAGGTAAATAAAATGAATATTTACAAGTTGAATTACACACTTGACAAGGTTTCCAACTACTCATGATATTACATTTATAACCCCTATCAAATTTTCAATCGATTAACTAATCATGTTCATTAAGTACAACAAAACTTCATCTTAATAAATTTTTCATCTTTATGATCATTGAGAATGTCTAAAGGTAAGTGTTGATGTCTAAAACTAATACAATTGATAATCATGATGTGTTGTATTGTTGATACTAATGAAGATTACTTATAATCCAAATAATTTTACAATTTATATTGTTTAACTAAATGTATCTACAATAAGTTAGATAAATGGTTTTATAGGTATCATGATAACCATTTAATAGAGATGGCCTATTCAATATTTTAAAATAAATAGTAAAACTCAATAATGTTACACAAAATCCTCAAGTAGTTGCTCGATATTGGATTATAACTATTCCCTAACAACTTAATAACCTTGAATTATTTTCAACTAGGATTGCACTCAAATTTGTGTTCAATAAATCCCTTTCTATTGTAAATCATAAGGTTCGAGGGGTGGTTACATTTTTTTTTAGTGATAGAAATATCCTAATTTATTTTCAATGATTCAACTATAATATAAATTCATATGGCTATTTATTTTTGGTATTATTTGTTTATTATATAGTTGTACTTAGTAAAATATTTTGATGTAGGAGCATTTAGGGGTACTAGCAATCTTGCATCACCAAAAATATTGCTAATTTATTTTTGTTGTTTTCAATAAGGGCTAAGGTGTGTGGAAAATACATATTTTAATTTGTAATAATATGATTTTCCCTTGTGGTGATATGTAAATGCAATTTTTTGAGGAAATATGTTGAGGTAGATGTTCTTAAGGTATACTTGGGAAAATACTCCTTTTGGACATCCCATTCTTGGTGGGATTTGATGGGTCTAAATAATAGTTATTTTTTATATCTTTTAAATAGATGCTTATAGACATTACCAAGACATTTCTCATATACATGTTCATACATTATGCTATCTTTGATACCTATTATGCAACCTCGAACCTAGTTTAAGTATATGGAAATGTAATTATGATGTGATGGTTAATGCATGATTTATGTGTGAATATGTATGAATTGTGATTGGATATCTATGCTTAGTCATGGTTGTTAGTATTGTGTACATGTTTTGTGAACTAACCCCTTACAGCTAGAGGAGGCACTATAGCCCGCAACAACTACAACATGGAGCTCATAGTCAAAATAGTTCTTGAACAGTGAAATAAGGGATTCCTAAAATAAATTGAACATGATGACTACAACATGAAGATATTTAATGGAGGAGATAATGCATCATTATGATGATCAATAAAGACACTGGGGAAGGAAGAACCCTATTGTGATTGGAATTCTAAACTGATTTTGAGCATTCCACATTCTAGTATGTTACAAACAGAGTCACAATCCAATTTGGACTCTTCTTCTCTTCTAGTTGCATATAGAGTTAACTGAATCTTTGTCACCCTCTAAAATCCAAGGAGTGGTCATTAAAGGTTTCAATTTAGTCTTATTTTGAATAAGCTTCTTCATGCCTATATGTACAACACATTGGTTGAGTCTTGAGTTAGCTAGTCAGTTTTTAGTTGAAATACAAATTATGTTTATTGTGCAATTATAATTTCATGAATAAGATCTTTGATTAGAATCTTATGTGATATTATAGATTTGTGCAAAGATGAATTTGAGTTACCATGATTGTGTTGGATCTTAAGAGTTAGATTTGGTTTTAGATTAGTGAAGACAACTACTTGAGCAAGGGCCACTCATGGTAATTATCCTTCACTCTTTTATTTTTAGTTATTTCATTCTATTTTTAGTTGTTACTTTATAAATGCAATTTGTGTTAACAAATTCTTGCGTTATCAATCATTAATGGATACATGAACAATATGTGTTTCATAGTTATAAGTAATTCAATTACTAGAGTTGTACTTTGAACTGTGGAATAGCTTTAATCAACAGTCAATCAGTTTCCAACATTTACTTCTAAGTATTAGTTAACTACAGTCTTATACTGTAGGTATCGATAGCCAAAGAGACAACTTTACTTTCTTTACTATTTTGTAGTTTTATGATTTTCCAGCAAGTGTAATATCTTTACTAGATTGATTTAGGTAGTTTCTAGTCTTTGAAAGCACATACAGTGCCAACACCATCACAAGTCTACTAGCCTTGGTCGATAATTCAATGAGGGTCTTTCCAAATGTTAAGTGGATTGTTCAGTTAGGTTTTCCCTTTTGAATTATGTGAGCACCAACAAGTTTACTAAACATTAGTAAAGACTCTACAAGGACCACTTGAGGTGTATGCGCTTGCATGTTAAATTGTATTTCTTTCATGCAATTGTATGTTTGTGCCACAAGCTTTGCATATTGTTGCATGTTCGTATTTGGAGCCGTCGGAGCTATTGAGAATCGAAGAAGGTGTCATAATTGACCAAATTTGATTGGCCATGGTTTAGGTGCCTATGTGAAGGCCATGTGAACATTGAGTAATTTTATTATTCTTATGATTATTTCTCCAAATGGGGTGTGGGTTTTCGAAGGAGGTATTTTTCTTGTAGTTTTGGAAGACCATAGTGCTTTTCTCATTCTAAAACTTCTATATCATGATGCCTTGTCATTTGGGGAGATGAATTTGGGAGTTTTTGCAGGTGAGATGGGGAGATGTCAAATTGAAAAGAGGATTTGAAGACACCATTGTTGTAGATTTATATTTGTATATAATCCCATATTTGAGGGAGCTAGTGAGCTCAATAGTTTGAGAGACAGTGAGCTAGTGAAGTCCATGTGAAGGGATCTAGAGAGCTTCAACTGAAAGAAGGTTGAAAGAGACCAAGAATACATTTTTGTTGCAATTTGGAGGTATTCTACAATAGAAAGAAGTTTGATGATTTCATGGTTTAATGGTTTGTTTGCAGCATCGATTTCTAATGAGGATTGCAGGTTTATGGATCTAAAGTCTTGTGAAATGAAGCTAGAGTCTTGTGAATGAAGACAAAATTGAACGATATAATTTATGTATTGATATTTTCTATTATAAATCAGATCTATATCAGTTATGTAATTTTTTCACCAGCCCTCATGTTTGTAATAACAATGTATTTTCAGAAATATTTTATTATTATGTAATTTCATGAGAATGTGTATAAGAAATGAAGATACTTCTTGTAGATTGTTGTGTTGTTTCAAACCATTTCTTAGTTGCATTTTCAGATCATTGTGAGTATGTGAATGATGGTTGGTTTCTTACTTCATCATATTCCAAATTTATATAAAAAATATATTTACCAAAAATTATGTATACATATATGTAAATATATATATTATATGTATTTATTGTAAAATTTTACAAGATCTCTGATTAAAATATTAGTATTAGAATGAGTCACGAATGTCAAGAAATTGCATGCTCCTACTTATGAGATTAAAAAGCATATAATACAAGTAAAAAATACAAACAAAAATAGATAAATAAACATGTATATTGACCATGAATGAGATATATAAATAGGAGAGGGGATAAATCACCACCTTTAATAATAGAGCTAACTAGGTAGTAAACTCCCACCAACTGAAATAGGTGGTTATTTAACTCCTTCAAGACTCACAAGAGATGGTAAGCTAACTCTCAATAAATGAGAAGCTTAAGTAGGATTAATTCCATGTATAAATATCCATGTGGATAATGTATGAAATAATATATAGACTACCACCCCCTCTTAAACATAACTTAGGTGGGAAAAAATAAAATTAGGTCTTGAAAACTAGACCTAATGAGGTACCCAGGTACAATGCAATCTCTCATGAAGTTGAGAAATGGAGAAAAATAATTAGAAAAAAACTCCCCCCAAAGTGAGAAAATAAAGTGAAGAGGACTAGTAAGCAACCCTAAAGATAGTGTTGCTACTAAAGTATGTCAAACCCCAAGAAGAGCTCATAGATGAGTGAACTTTCTCTCAATAAAAGGTTTGGTGAAAATGAAAAACAACCTTCTTTTGGAGATTGAAAAAAATAAGTCAATGATTTGACCATAAATAAGCTCCCAAATGTAATGCACATAAATCTCTATGCATTTCATCTATTGATGCTAGATTAGACTTTTGCATATCTAGATGGTATTTTGGTTGTCACAATAGATGACTATGACGTGCTTGAGTGGAATCTCAAACCTAGTGAGAATATTGTGAAGCCAAAGAGCCTCAATAGTTGTATTAAAAACTCGCATGTACTCTACCTCTGTGGATGATAAAGCAATAGAATTTTTTAATTTTCTAGACCAACTAATAGTACCATAACCAAGTAAAATATTGTAACTTGAAGTGGACATATCATTCTAAGTATTACCAACCAAATTTGAATCTATATATCCAACCAAGCTAATATTTGTGTCAAATCAATAATAAATCCCAAATCTAATAGTGCCCTGAAGAGAGTGAGGACCATCTTAGTTTTTTTATAGTATATATCATGTGGCTCATATGTGAATCTCAAAAACATGCCTACTACATATGAAATATTAGGCTTGGTATGTATAAGCTAGGTAAGACTACTAATAATTTGTCAATACAAAGTGGTATCAAATGATGTTGTAGTAAAATTAGCCTCAAAATTGACTCCAAATAGAAAGGGAGTCAAAGACAACTTACAACCAATTGTGTTAAGTTAAGAAAGTAGATCAAGAATATATTTGGGCTATGCAAGAGTGATATTTATTTCAAATTGTGAAATCTTAATACCAAGGAATTAATGCAATAAAACCAAAAAATAAAAATCTCAAATATGTCTTGTAGAGCTAACTTCATTTCTACAATAGTGGATGAAGAGCTCCTGGTGATAAAAGGTCAGTTACAACATATATTAATAGTATTAATAATGAATCATCTTGTCACAATAGATATACATAAGGATCTATGTGGCTCCAATCAAAACTTGAAGATAAGAGGAAGGAATCTATCATAGCATACCAAGCCTGGGGGGCCTACTTGAGGCCATAGAGAAATTTCCTAAGTCTACAAACCTCATTGGTTGTTCCATGTAGATCTCCTCATCAAGGATTCCATGAAGAAAGGTACTCTTCAAATCCATCTGGTGGAAATCCCAACCATGTGTAATGAAAAGAGTAAGTGCAAGTTAGATTGAATTCATCTTGTCCATGGGTGCAAACGTCTCTATGTAGTTAGTTCTAGCAACTTGCGAAAATCCCTTGGTAACCAAACATGCTTCATAATTATCAATTGACCCAATTGTATAAAACTTGGTTTGATATATCCACCTATATTGAACCATCCTCCTTTCCTTTAAGAAGCGAAGACAAGCCACAAGTGTGATTTCTCATTAAGGAATCATATTCCCCATACATATCACTATCCAACTCAAGTATGCTTGTTATCTCTCTGAATTTTTATGATCTACGACTAAGGAAAAGAAACGATGTGTCCCACTTTGATATTTTGACCATGTAATTTTATCATATTCTAGATAACCTACCTAGTTACCTACATTATGAAGTGCCTATCTAACCTAGATAGGGTGCAAAGTGGGTGAGTGAAGTGTTGAAACATCATCCTCCAAAACATGTGTAGAAGTAGATGAATATGAATCCCCGTCACTATCCTTGTTGTCAAAACTAGAAGAAGAAGAAGAAGAATCTACCTCAATAATATGTTGTGGATGGTCTAGGTCATTAGAAGAATCATTAAAAATAAGTGAGCCCAAAATATAAGGATAAATTTTAAGTGTAGAATTGGTAGGAATCTCTTGAAAATTAACAATCCTCTCAATGACAACTCATGTGTGGTTAGGTGGAGTAGGTAATGACCTTTCACACCTTGTAGATAGTCTACAAGGATGAAAGGTTGGGACTCTGGTTTCACTCTATTGTTATTTTGCTTCAATATTCTTTTCATGACTAGAGATTTGAAGACCTTGAAGTTCTCAATTAATGGTTTCCTACCTATCCAAGCTTCAAAGGGATTTTTTCCCTTTAAGGATTTGTGAGGAACCTGATTATGAATGTAATAAGAATAGTTGATTTATTCTACTCATTACTATGGTGTAAGACCCTTGATGTATATCATACAATTAGCCATCTCTTTTAATGATATGTTCTTATATTCTAGAACACCATTCTATTGAGGAGTATAAGGAACTATGCATTATAAGTATATGCCCTTTGTTGTACAAAAATGTTCAAACTAGTAGTTGACATACTCAACCCCATTATTTTTCAAAAAAATGTTGTTGGCTTTCCCTGACTATTTTTTAAAGAGAGCCTTGAAGTCTCAATTTTTTCAAGTCTTTGGATTTTTGTCAAAGGAAGTGGACCCATGTGTATCTAGATTAGTCATCCATGAAAGAGAGAGTCTACCTTGACATAGTGAAAGATGGATGGGAAAATTCCCCTAATAAATCATTTTGAACAAGCTTCAAAACTTGTGTAGCCTTCCATATTTTTATTATGTCAATTTTCTTTTAAGGATGTTTCCCAAGGGTACAACCCTCACAAATAACATTAGAGAGTCTAGCTCTATTAAACCATGTGACCTTATCGTACCATCTAAGCTTCTCAAGGTAGTGGTAATTAAGGTGGAAAAAATGCTTATACCATAAATTCTTAACTTTTTTTGAATGAGTAAGAAATGTTCTAGGAGAAACATAAAGTATAAAGTATGAGAATATGCATAGCCTAGCTTAGTGATCTTCCCTTCCCAAAGTTAACAAATTTTTGGTTTACAACTATTTAATCTCAATTGAGTTTGGAGAAAAATGAACTATCATGCCCTTCCCTATGTGGGTAATCTAATACACTAATAAGAGATTAGATAAAAGAGAAGGTACAACCAGATCATTTTTGAATTTTCCACCTTCGAGTTCAACAAACCCTCTCCCTGCAACTATTGCTAGAGTGTCATCACCCAATTTAATAAAATATGAAGTTGTTGATGATGAAATAGTGGCAACTAGAGCTTGGCCCTTAGATTTGTCTTTGCCTTTTTCCTTTAGCTTGGTATATTCTTGAGTTGATGAAGATTTTTTGATAGATTGATGAATCCTAATGTTGGGATTCTCAAGAATATGTGAGAGATGGTCAATTTGTTTCTTCATACATTTTTTCTCATTATGCCCAAGTTTCTTACAATATGAACACTCAACTTTTTCTTTCTTAGGTTTCCATTGATTTGAAGAACTTTTAGTGTTGATTTTGGAGGACTTTGATTTCTATTATTTCTTAGTCTCTTTATCATTTTGAGTTCTCTATAGCTTCCATTTTCTTGAATCATGTTGTTTCTCATTCCCAATAATATGGGCTTGAGGTTTTGAAAACTTTATTTTTTGGGAATTTGTCTAGAAGTGGCGGTGAGGGTTTCATTGAGTTTCCTATGAGGAAACATGTGGATTCACAATAGCTACAAACAATTAAGATTTTGCATGTTTTTACCTTTGTATCCTTACCCTACCTTGCAATGATTCCTCTTAATGCTGCTTGTTTGTAATTACTTTTTCCATTGAATGGTTTCCATACTTTGTTTTTCTTCATGTATGTTTATCATTAGTTGGTAGTGTTTTCTCGCATCGTCATCCTTCAGGAGTGAGGGGGTGCTAGTTAATAATGGAGATAGATGTACTAGTGAAAGAGGATCTTCTCGATGGCTCTAGGTTTCCTTAAGATATTTTAGGTGCAATAACTAAAAATGATGAGGGTAAAAGGTGGAACTTTAAAGATATTGTGGTGTGTTTTGACCACCTTCCGATTCTAGAGAATGCAATTTTTCAAAATTCATGATGGGAGGGAATTTGAACTCCAAGGTTTCGGAGATAGAAATGGTAAGTCCCCCCTTCCTACCACCAAAAAATTGTTCCTCACTCCTAATCCTAAAATGAAAGAATCCATTGTGAAAGAAGAAATTAGGCTAAGCAAGGTGGTTGTGTTCTTTGCAGCCTTAGACTGTAATAAAATTTAGACAAGAAAGTACCTTGATGAATGGTTTAACAATGTTTGGCATAGGAAATTTTGTATTTAGTTATCTTTTTATAGAATGTTGCAAAAAGGTTTGTTTATAATACATCTTAAAGATCACAACATACAAACTAAAATGTTGGATAAACAATATTAGAAAGTTAGGAATTTTGTGTTCAGGGTGGTGGCTTGGTCACCAATACACTAAATGATGAAGTTATTATTCTATCCTACCCAAGGTAGTTGTCTAGGTGATGAACACGAACATACCCCCTCAAATGTGGGCTTTTTTACCAAATCTTTTGTCTCCAATTGGTAAATTTTTGAGATTGGAAGAAACCAACGTGACTATAATGAGCATGGACACAAGGATTCTTGTGGCCCTAATTTTAGGTCTAAATATTTTGAATGAATTAGTTGTCGAGACAGATGGGGAATTATCAACCATTAAATTGGATTTATTAGGTGGATTAAATGCATGCTTCCTTTATAAAAAGGAAGGGCATATTAGGAGAAAATGTCCCTTCCTAAAAAAGAGAATACCTAAAAATAGTCTTAAACATACAAACTAGAGGGAGGATAGAATTGTCCCATATGTAAATAATCTAGATATCCAAGCTTCTAATGGGGAAAAAAATATTAATAGCGAAAACCCTAACTCTAATATTAACAAATACAATATTTTTAGTGTCTTTGTGACTTTAGATTTAGGTTTTGAGAAATATCCAAAAAATAGGGGTGTTGAGGTTATGAATGGCTCAAATTTAGAACCCTCCTCTAAATAAAGGCTAGTAATTCCCTGCTCATCCCCAAAAGCCTCTAAGTTAATTGAATCTTAGAGTGCCAATCGTCACCTAGGCCATAAGAAAAATTCACAAGAATTGGTATTAGACAAAATTAAACAAATAATTTTGGAAAACAAGAACAAGAAAAAATCAAATCAGGTTGTTAGGTTTGAGGAAGATGTTTCCTACAATAAACACTTGGAATTTAGTGTAGAGGGGGATTCTGATCTCCAAGAGATCTTTAAGCTAGATTCTTCCCCATCCTCCATGAATAGGAAGGTTGTGCATTCTTTAATAAATAAATAAATAATCCTTTAGATTTTGTCGAGGAGACACTCGAGGAGACAAACCTTGAAAATAAAATAAAATTAATAAGAATAAAGTGGAAATCTACTTTGATAATAATTCCAATAATTTAAATTTTGTTGAAATGGTCTCCAACACCAATGTCTTCAAGCCACGTGACAACTCAAGATATAAGGATGTGCATGGTCGAAGTGTATACTTGGTCAAACTGCTAGCAAATAAGTTGTTGTCTTCCCATAATATTGACACCTCAATTGAGTCAAATCCAGAAAAGATTTTTTGGATATCCCCTTTGATACCCTTTTAAAGCATCTAGATAATATTTTGAGGACTAAGCCATCCAAAATCTTAAAAATGATCAGAGAGGCTCAAATAAATCTGAACAATTCTCTAAGAAACCAAATAAAGTTGTGAAAAGGAAGAGGCAATACAAAAAAAGAGAAAGGGGTCCCTACCATAAAATTTGTATTAAACTTAAAGAAGAAGAATTACCTAAATTCTTTGATACTTTTAAGATTAGGTAAGATGAGCCTCAGAACATGGTTGATGACACATCTTAATTGTATAAGCTGGAATATTAGGGGACTAGAATCCCCTAATAGAAAATGCACAATAAGAAGATATTAAATTTGTAAAAAAACAAAGATGTTGTACTCTCACAAGAAGTAAAAGCTACCAATCCCACTTTGGAAAACAACTGAAAATTATTATAGGAAGGTGTTTCTCAGTTCTTCTCCAATCTTGATAAATGGAAGGTTATTTTGGTTATTCTATTAGCCAATCAATGGGCTAACTATGAGACTAATTTTGGTGTCTCTCCCTGCAATAGGGTAGTGTGAGTTGTCATAGAGAAAGATAACCATAAGTTTGGTTTATGATCTATCTATTCTTTCAATGATTACACAGAAATAATTAACTTATGGAAATGGCTCAATGATCTGCCTAATGTTCCTTGGCTTATAGGGGATATTTCTGTTAGAGTAATAGTTCATTTGCCTTTATAATTAAATCACTTTGGTTTAATTATTAAATGCTAACTATTATTCTATTTACTTAAGCTTGTCATTTGTAGGTGCATTATAATTAATATGTTTATTAATTATTAAATGCATAAACCTAGCTTTCTTCGGCTTTAGGGTTTCTCACCTTATATGCCGCTTTTGTAATTATTGTAATCATTCTTTTTGGGAAATAACAATTATGCTCTCACTCCGCTGAGATTTTCCAAACCCTTGCTTCTGTCTCTTTGGTCTCCATTCAGCATTAGGTATTTTGCATGTAGGTGTTCTTGGCGAGCTGTGGATTTGCATTTATCAAATCCTACATGGTATCAGAGCCACCCTGTCGCTGCCTGGTTTGAAGGTGTTTGAGGCCACGATTCGAAGACGACAGCCACAACTTCTCTAGGGTTTTTCTGTCACTTTGAAGGAGGCGCTATTTTCTGGAGCCGTTTGAGCAAAAACGGACTCCACCATTGCGTTCAGAAGGTCTGGGAGAGTCAAAATTCATATAAACTTTGACTATTTTGGCCACAGTGACCACATGCAAATTTTTTTGGCCTACCAGGGCCGTACGGGCTCAAAAATCAAGAAATTTTTTTAAAAAAATCAATTTTTCTCTAAATTTTGGGCGCTGCCAGCCCGTGTCGCCACTGCGCCACCCGGTCGCTTGACCGCCACCGCCACTCCGCCCAGCCGCCACCTCCGCCGGCGTCGCCACCCACTAGCCACCGCCGACGTCCAGTGACGGCCATACGGCCGTCAAATTATTTCCCCTGACTGGTTTTTTTCTAGAGAGCTCATTTTTAGGGGGTACCTGTGGTTTTTTGGCCGTATCTTGGGCATACGGTGTCCGTTTTCGAAAAATGAAATATCGTCGAAAAGGTGTTTCCGAGCCGGATGTAACTATGCTGGTCTTGTTTGCTGATTCGGCCATTTGAGTACTATTTTTTGGTGTCAAAGTAGAGGCTTTGTTTTCCTCTCTCTTTGCATTTGGCGTTTAGGTTTTTTCCTCGTTTTTTGTACTTTCAGTATTTGTTTATTTGTTGTACGAGGGTTAGAATCATACATTGTGGGGGGGTACTTTTGCTTTCTGTCATTTCCTTTCAGAAAATGACCCTTCTACTTCTGTCTTTTTCTTCTCTCAATGTCGGACCCCTCTATGGCCCGACTGACACTGCATAATTACCACACCTGGAAAGCACACATGACCAGGCTACTCATGTCATGTGGCTTATGGTCATGCCTAGATGAACATCAACCTATCCTACAACGTCTTTTTGAGATTCTTCAGCATAGGAATAAAATGGATGAAGCCATGGGCTTGATTGCACTGAACATTTTCGACAGTCTCCTCTTTCACTTGGATGGTTTGACCACTCCTAGGGCCATTTGGGGCAAGTTTTCAGATTTGTTTGGCACTGTCAATGAATTTCGGGCACTACAGCTTGATGCAGAGCTGACTACTTTGACACCTACCGGCTTTCCCACCATTGAGGACTTCTTGATGAAGTTCAAGTCTCTGCGCTCAGTTTTGCAAGGATGTGGGAAAACCAAGACAGATGACGAGTGTATCTTCTTGATACTCTCAAAGTTGCGAGGACAGTATCAGATCTTCTCTTCCACTTTCTACTCCACCATGGATGCTTTGGGTGCTAGACACACCATGCCTTCTTTTGAGACATTCTGTGATCGGTTGACACGGGAACAGGCAAAGATCCAATAGATGGATGCTTCTGGCTCTTCTAGCCAAGCATTGGTTGCTCAGTCTTCACAGGGGAAACCAAAACAGAAAAGCAAACCGAAGAAAGATTCCGCAGGCAATGAGTCTTCCTCCAAACCTGCACAGAAAACTGATTCAAAACCTCCAGCTAACCCTTCCAAGGGTAAATCTTCTTCGAAGTCTACTGAGTCTACCTCCAAGACTAAGAAGAAATCTGTTGAGACCTATAGCTTTTGTGGAAAGGAAGGACATCCCGTTTCTCGGTGTTGGAAACGTTTGGAGGCTTTAGAGGAAGCCATGCAGGAGCATCACATTTCAGCTCCTCAGTCCACATCCTCCCCTACAAGGAAAGGTCATGCTCTTACTGCACGAGCTATGACTTCTGGGCCCACCTGGATTCTTGATTCCGGTGCCTCTCACCACATGACTCACACTCAGCAATTGGTCACCTCACTTGCTCCTTGTGCTACTTCACAGATTGTTGTTGGGAACTCATCTCATCTTTCTGTTTTGGGTTCTGGTTCTGTTGCATTGGCTGGGGGTTCTCTTCAGGATGTTCTCTTTGTCCCTGACATTTCGACGAACCTACTGTCTATCTATCAGATTTGTCACTCTAGCTTTGGTAAGACAGTTGAGTTCTCACCACATGATGTGGTTATTCGGGACTTACATGATTCTGATATGATTGTGGCTACTGGGAGTGTTGACACTGCATCCCGACTATACAGATTTGATGGATTTGAGTCTTCTGCTGGCATGGGTTCCTGTCTTATAGCACATGCAGATTCAATGAGCAGACTTTGGCATGAGCGTTTGGGCCATGTCAATTACAGATATCTTCAGCAGATGAGCACACAGGCACTTGTTCTTGGGCTTCCACACATTACTTGCACTGATGGGGTTTGTCAGGGTTGTGTTCTTGGCAAACAACATAGGGATCCTTTCCCTCAGGGATGAGCTACTCGTGCTTTGGCACCATTGGAGTTGATTCATAGTGACCTCATGTCATTTCCTACTCCTTTTTCCGGTGCTAGATATGTGCTTACTTTCATTGATGACTTCTCCAGGCGCACATGGGTGTACTTTTTAAAGTACAAGTCTGATGTCTTTGACTCATTTCGAGTCTTTAAGACATTTGTGGAGAAGCAATCTGGTCTTTCTATTCGTCGGATACGCACAGATAATGGGGGGGAGTATGTGAACCAAACTTTTAGGGATTTTTGCTTTCAACATGGTCTTCAGCATCAGTTTTCAGTGCCCTACACCCCTCAGCAGAATGGTGTGGCAGAGAGAAAGAACAGAACACTTCGGGAGATGGCTAATTGTATGATACAGTCCAGGTCCATGGATTCGTCTTTTTGGGCAGAGGCAGTCAATTGTGCCAACTATATTCAGAATCGGATGCCTCACAAGGCAGTTCGACATATGACTCCTGAGGAGGCTTGGTCTCATGTCAAGCTTGATATATCTTCATTCCGAGTTTTT